>JAECUM010001952.1:0-215454 GCA_016617855.1 Megalonaias nervosa
TGATAAACAACATGTCAGATACCACCTATTTCTACCAAATGGCTAGAAATTGTCTTGACACAAGTGTCTTTCAAGCCAAGTTACCTGCCATTGTTACGGAAGTAATACCTGGCTTCAGACACTTCTGATATGAGAGACCACCTGTCTTGAGATACCAGATTATCAGTTCATGAATTTCTTGATCATATAGTGCTATGACTTGTCATGAGAGACCACCTGTCTTGGGAAACCATGATCTTTGGAAAAAGATGTTGACTTCTAAGATGGGTTTTCTGTATTACATTGTTGTTCTTTTAAGGGACCAAGAGTGGCAGAATGGTGTGCTGCATCTTCACAGATCACTGACATCTCACATCTGTCTGAGTGGGTACTAGTCTCTGACTTGCCGAACGTGGATATGTGAGAAAGCTTTTCATGGGTTGGTGTTTCTTCCCAGGGTTTTACCAGGATCTTCCTTCACCAAATATTCTGGCTGCCATGTATAGCCTATCATGTGCTGAAAACGGACGTTAAACCAACAACAACAACAACAACAACATTTACTTTTTAGACCAGTATATGTCATGTGAGCAGTATAAAATCTACTTGGGTTGTTTGTTTGATTATGCCATGGCGGAGCAGGTGAGACATAACATTTTGCTGAATTCCTGTCCTCAAAATGATAGATATATGTCCTATTCTGTACCCCATCCCCACAGTCATTGGATTCAAAAAGTGAGACAAGTAAATTATGATTAATGTTGTTGTAGTAGTTTTGGGTTTTAATGCCATTTTTTAGCACATGATATACTATACATGGCAGCCAATATATAAGGTTGAGGAAGAACTGGTGATGAAAACCCAGGTAATAACCACTGACCCATGTGAAGCTACTTGCAAACTTTCTCACATGCACACATTGGCTGAGGCCAAGACTTGAACCCACATGGATAGAGTTGAGATAGCAATTATAAACCACACTGTTTCTGTGTGTGATAGCCAATATGTAAGCAATAAGTTCCATCCATTACAGGTCTGGAAGTACAGTAAATGGTGGAATAAATGGAGATATACACAGCCACAGTGAACATGAATTGGATGATATGAATGCAGGTGAGTTATTTATGTTATGCTGTCATACAGAGCAAAGGGGATCCTGGAGGAATAAGTGAGATGTCTTTGCTCTGTGCTTTTTGTATACAGAAAATGTGAGAACTTTGTGATAATCCTTTCTTTTTCTAGGAAGTCAGGGACAATCAAACTGCATTTCGCTTAGAGTATCAGCATCTTTAGAAAAGATGCAGATCCGATAAAACTTGGATTGCTCACTTTTGTTTTTTTGCCATCAGTCTTGTACAAAGAAATTCTGGCCCCTCCCCCACAACTTAATTCTGGTGCCCACTCCAGATTTACAAGAAAAATTGATGGGAATCTGACTCACCCTCCTGCTGTTGGTTAGGGTTGCTTGATCCATTGCCATGCCACTGTGTGCCATGTGTACTTAGAAGGGTTTTTAAACTTGTGGCAGATATGTCTGGTTTGGTTCATACACAGGACATTAGCTTGTAAATCTTTTGCTGAAAGTTGTACTGACTGTACACCAGTCACAGATATTAAACTAGTGTTAATTTATTTCAAAGTTGTACAGGCTGGCCATGAGTCATAGACCTAAACTAGTGTTCACTTATTTCAGAGTTGTACAGCTGGCCATGAGTCATTAGACCTTAAACTAGTGTTCATTTATTTCATAGTTGTACAGGGTGGCCAGAGCCATAGACCTAAACTTGCATTCATTTATTTCCAAGTTGTACAGGCTGGCCATGAGTCATAGACCTAGTGTTCAGTTTTCGTCAGTTTCTTAAAGGCTGGCCATGAGTCACAGACCTAAACTAGTCTTCATTTTTTCAAAGCTGTAATGGCTGGCCATGAGTTGTAGACCATAAACTAGTGTTCATTTATTTCAAAGTTGTACATGCTGGCATTGAGTCATAGAACTAAACTAGTGTTCATTTATTTCAGAGTTGTATAGGCTGGTGATGAGTCATAGACCTAAACTAGTGTTCACTAATTTGAAAGTTGTATTGGATAGGCCTAAGTCATAGACCTTAAAACTAGTGTCCATTTATTTCCAAGTTGTACAGGCTGGCCATGAATCATAGGCCTAAACTAGTGTTCAGTTTACTTCAGAGATGTAAAGGCTGGCCATGAGTTGCAGACCTAAACTAGTATTCATTTATTTCAAAGCTGTAATGCCTGGCCATGAGTTGCAGACCTTAAACTAGTGTTCACTTATTTCAAAGTTGTTCAGGGTGAACTGAGCCATAGACCTAAACTTGCATTCATTTATTTCCAAGTTGTACAGGCAGGCAATGAGTCATAGACCTAAACAAGTGTTCAGTTTATTTCAAAGCTGTAATGGCTGGCCATGAGTTGTAGACCTTAAACTAGTATTCATTTATTGCAGAGTTGTACAGGCTGCCCATACCCGAACTAGTGTTCATTTATTTCAAAGGTTATATTGTGTTGGGTGTATGTTTTGTCATGCATGTGTGACAGAGTCATACCTGTCTTAAACACAACATTTTAGGAAGATCATTGTAAGAGTAAGGGAAACAAAGTATACCTGCAGCCAAGGATTCAACCAAAGGTCCTCAAAGTATAATTGCAGCCATGGATCCAACCAAAGGTCCTCAAAGTATAACTGCAGCCATGGATCCAACCAAAGGTCCTCAAAGTATAACTGCAGCCAAGGATTCAACCAAAGGTCTTCAGAGTATAACTGCAGCCACAGATCCAACCAGAGGTCCTCTGAACTTGTGGAATCCCCCTTTTTGTGATGAAATTATGATACTAACAAACTGGGAAAATGTTGTAATTGGAGACCTTTATTGATCTAGTAGAGATTAAGAGCAAATATGTAAATAAAGTAATTAATAAATAAATACATGTAAAAGGCAAAATTATAGGTTTAATGTGAAACTGTTTGATAGTTGAGACAGGTAAAGAAATATAATAATAGGTTAATCTGATTAAATTGGGGGGGGGGAGGGCAGAAGTTTCACAGAAGTTTCAGGAATGTTTACATTCCCATGTGTATTTTTATTGGACAGTATTTGTGTATAAATATATTTGTTTATAACATTGTTAAGATGACTACGGTATATATTATTTGTCATAAGTAGAATCTGTTCAGAAATTTGTCATATTTTTACAGTCAGTTCTAAAATGTGTCATATCTTCAGTCTGTTCTGAAATTTACCCCAAACACTTATAATAAATATTGGATATAATAAACAGAGTTGATGGTCCCTGAGATTTCTTGTACCTGCATGCTTAGTTTTCTTGGCAGTTGCTACCGAAGTCATCTGTCAGTTGACTGATTAGTAGGGTACTTGAAAATGTGTAATATGCATGCAGTCTCATGGTAGAAGTTGCAAAATGGAAGAAAAGCTTGTAGTAACAGTGTTAGAAATTGCTAGAATTTAACTACTGTCACACATTTCCAATTGGCTACTATCCAGTCCTATCCAAGGCAAGATGTGAACCATTATAACACCAGTTGTGCACAGCTCATGTGACTCAGTATTCCAGGCTAATGGTGTGACATTGAGATAGGTTTCCATGTGTAACATGCATGAATTCAGTCTGTAATAACTTCATTATTTTTCACCCAGTTTGCATGAAATTTGTTCACTCTTAACCAAATATACCTCCTTAATAAAATGGCTATATTTCTTAAAGAAAAGCTTTTGTTTCCAGAAAATATTACGCTATTGGGTAAGGATCATTATTCTGTTTTTGTTGATTTGCCTTTTGGGTTTAGAAGTTTGGAGTCACGAGTCACTGATCCATATTCAGCAATCAATTACTTTTTGCATTCAGATGTAGTTCCCAAGAAAAGTTGCTAATATTTCCCTCTGGAATTCTCAGAAAAAATTCACACTAACATGCATGCAAACATGAGTAAAAATTGAATTGTACACCCAGTTAGAAGCTAATTATAACTCACTGGATGTATCAAAGTTCAGTACTAATAAAAATTAATAATTTTATCCAATATTTCTTCTTATACTGTTGTGAAGAAAAGACTTCCACAATGGAAACAGTCACAAATTTTTGATTGTAACCTAATTTTGTGGTTGCTATTTTATTCAGTAGCTGTTACAGAACAAATGAGGTGAAACAGAATGACAAAAGTTTTCATATTTTTATACAATTACAAAAGTATTTAATCAGAATTGAATATATGCAAAAACATGTTTAAAGTGACTATTTTAAATATTCTAAATTTGGAATTGTGCCCAATTTTGGCTGCAGAGAAAAATCATTTTACTCATGTATTAGTGTGGACCCTGCAAGAGGAAGCCATGGTTGCCAAGTTTGTAAAGTACCAGATTCATAATTCATGGGTTGCAGATTTAATGCTCACCAAGATCAGCCTGGATTGGCTGTGTCGTCATGACCATGGGAAGTACACTTTGATCCGATTTCCTTGGGTGGATGTAGCCAATAAAGTGCTGAAGTGGCACTCAAATTCAGCCAACCAACCAACAGCATTAAATTCTTAAAAAAAAGTTCATGTTACATTAAGTAATCTTAAAGTTTCTCTGAATTGGAATTCATGTACAGATGATGGTTCCTACTCCCCCCCCAATCTATAATTAGAAAGGTTTCTTGGCTGCAGAAACTGACAGCTAGGGCTTGTTACAGATATTAGGGGAATGACTTTTGTTAAGGTCAATCAGTGCTTTGCCTGCTGCAGAAGCTGCTCCTTCCATAGAACAGCTGTGTAAATTATTTGTGAAAGATTATTTTGGATGTACTGGCAGGTGTTTTAGGTAATTATGGCACCTTTTTGTACATTTCCTTACCTTTGAATGTACATCTACATTGTGTAGGTAAATTTCTGAACATTTTTTTAATATATGTAATTGCATTTTAAAGTTGATGGCTTATACATTTGTTACATTTTTTTGTGGCACACATTTTTGTTCATTTGATTTTGTACATACACATTCTGGGTGTAATGTTGTCCCTCTTGGTAAAGAGGGATGGTTAATTAGATTTGGCTGTTGTTATCTAGAGGATGAAGGCAAGCGTTCCCGAGGAGGCCAAAAGAAACGGTTCAAGGACACGCTCAAAGCCTCCATGAAGTCCTGTGGCATTGACCCAGACAGCTGGGAGCAGCTTGCCGAAGACCGTGCTGCCTGGCGTCACCGGATCAAGTCAGGCGCAGCTGCATTTAAAGAGCACCGGATCAACGAGGCCAAGCAGAAACGCCAGCAGAGGAAGAGCAGAGCCAGCGCCAACCTTCAGTCCATCCAGCCCCCGGCAATTCCCTGTCCTCATTGCCATAGACTCTTCAGAGCACAGATTGGCTTCACCAGCCATCTGCGCACTCACAGACCAGCCCAGATCTGAAGTCATGGTCGTCTTCGAGACCGAAGAACGAACATCATCATCATCATCATCATCATCAACAGTGTTCTATTTTGGATTCGTTTCATCATGGTAATGAGTGGTGAAAAGAGCACAATGTCCACACCTGATTTGCATCACCTAGTGTCGCTTTCTCTCTTCGTCTCCTGTATCACATATCTTCCTCCATTCATGTATATACGTTGATCTTCCTTGATCTTCCTATTCTGAATGCTTCATCTCTTTATGGACTTCCGTCTGTTCCTGGGAGCTGTTTCCCTGAATGACAAGATTACCACCAAATCTCTCTATGTAACATCTTCTATGTGTATATAAAATTCTCTCACTTTCGTTACTCAGAAAGCATAAACTAGCTATCCAAACACTGCATAAATTCTGACATAATGTGACCTTGATGATTAATGGTCCTTACAAATTTAGAATATTTCTAGTAAAGTACAGTCGTTATCTCTAGTTACAAACTCCCCTGTAATATACATCCAAGTCTGACCTAATTCGATAGATCATCTCTCTCGCTTCCAGCGGCTGACCACAAATTAACATATGAGCGGTGCATATAACATTCCTGTATCTCTCTGCATACGCTACCACATGACTCCTTAGACATCCAACCTAGTCAGTTCCACTCAATAAGATACATACTCGATTAATATTGCATAAGATTCGCTAACTTCTATCTCATAGCAATACCTAACCTACAAGATTATTTAACCATTACAAAATCAGATATAAATATGCAATTATTGTT
Organism: Megalonaias nervosa; assembly: GCA_016617855.1. Taxonomy (NCBI): domain Eukaryota; kingdom Metazoa; phylum Mollusca; class Bivalvia; order Unionida; family Unionidae; genus Megalonaias; species Megalonaias nervosa. The sequence goes on from JAECUM010001952.1 coordinate 6,167, forward strand.
AACTGATAATCAGTATCGTCCTAACAGACAAAAGAAATTAATTCATATAACCCTATGAAATCCTAAACATTTGAAAATTTGGATCGCATGCAGTCAGTCAATTTTATCAATGAACTAGTAACTGTAAAATTAAGAAATAAATTGCATAACAACTGTAGCATATCAACAGATTTCCATGAAATTGAATAAATGATACATAGTATGAATCCTAGTCATATCATGCACATTTGCATAAATGAGACAAATAAAATAGAAAATTGCATGAAAATTAAAATTGCCTACCTTAATGCTGTTCTTTACAGAAATTGTGTATCCTAGCACTAAAGCCTGTCTTTTCTTACAAGACAGCCACCTGGTCCCTTTTACTTGTTTAACGAGGAAAGCACTATTCTTTAGGTTTCCCTGGAGCCAAATCTTATCCTCTCTCGCAGGAAATTTCAGACAAAAACATTTGACCAAGGTCGTTATTTTAAATTCAATCTTACTTCCAAGGTGTACAGTTTAATTTAAACTGACCAATCGTAATCAGCAGTTCCTAATTTATCCCCAAGATAATTATTTCTTTCATCAGATTTTGACAGCCTAGACTCTGAGAAACATGATGCATATCAACTTCCCTTTGAAAATGACTATTTGACATGGGATTCCCATCAAGTGGTTATGGTCAGTAACTTTAATGTTTACTTTCTCAGGACATCGTTGCGATGCCTGGGTCAATTCTAAATGAGCCGTAGATGCTGGCCTTTCAAGTTTAACACCTGACATGAAGAAAAGGTCGGAAGTGACCCTTCACAAAGATCTTGCTGGCTTGACTAATAAAATTTTAATGCACAGTGAATTCAGTTTTAAGGTTCCATACTTATTCAAAATTCGACACATTACACTGGGGTCGTTTTGGAGGATTTTGCAGTTATAGAGATTGTTTTCAAATTTGCGATGTAAAATACACCTATATCTCCATGTCTCTCTTGTGCCTTGTCAGTTTCTGGTTCAGTCAAGCTCTGTCTCCTTCTTTCCTTATTGCTATCTTTTGTTGAGTTCTGTGACTCTCTCTCCCCCCTTTCTCTTTCCCTCCCTCTCCCCTCTCTTCCCCTCCTCTCCCTCTTCCTCTCTCTCCTCCCTCTCCCTCTCCCCCCACTATCAATACAGCTACAATAATTAAAACTTCAATCTAATGCTACATCTTATTGGAAGAATTGATAGAGCTATACAAATAACCTGGGTATTGGCAGATGGATGCTACCATCCTCCATATTGGGGAAAGTTTTGGTAATTGCTGTTGTTCTTTGAGTAGTTATAATACATACTGTGCTACAAATATGTCTTTTGTAAGCAAAAATTGAACACAATTTGAATATCTTAATTTAAATGTACGCTTTATTATCCAGCAGTTACAAGCGGTGGAAGGGATTTTGATTCAAATTGAACCAGCTCATTAATGTATTGTAACGTGATAGAGATATCATGATTTACATAATAAGGATTTTAAATGCTATATCAACAAAAGTATCAGTGGGGGGGGGGAGAGAGAGAGGCTGTTTTATAGTAAAATAAGAAACAAAGATATTGGTGTGTAAATTTGATTAGAAGTCCGTCAGGCAAATACATTGTAGCAGTTGTAGTGAAAAAAAAAATCTATGTAAACTAAACCATACGTACATGAAAATTAAATAATTGAGATAAATTTATCTGAATTTAGGTTTCACTTTCTGTTGAAAGCATAGATATGTTTTGTAACATTGATTTTATATAATTATCATGTATCAATTATTCATTGATTGTATGTACAGCAATTGTCCAAAACCTTTCCTCTACTGGACCAGTGGAAAAGTCATCTGGAGTCTTCAACTGTTCTGTATTTAGTATCATTATTATTCATCTCAGTCATAAGAGTGAAGTTGGTCAAGTTTTGTACTCTAATCCAGCTGTCACAAATTTGATATCTACCTGAGCCAGTCTAGGTTGGCTTCATCTACCTGTCATGGAGAAAGGCACTTGGCTCCCATTCCCTCTGCATGATATAGCCAATGACTTCATCTACCTGTCATGGAGAAAGGAACTCGCTCCCATTCCCTCTGCATGATATAGCCAATGACTTCATCTATTTATCATGGAGAAAGGCACTTGGCTCCCATTACCTCTGCATGATATAGCCAATGATGTGTGGAAAGTGCCATTAAAAACCAACCAACCAAACAACATCTGGACAAACTCCATGTCTTCTGGGGATTTTTAGCTGCATCCACTGTGTGAGGGCTGTCATGTCTCCAAGGGATTTTAAGTTGTCCATTGTGTGGGGGCTGTAATGTCTCCTAGGGATTTTAAACTGTCCATTGTGTGGAGGCTATAATGTCTCCTAGGGATTTTAAGATGTCCATTGTGTGGAGGCTGTAATGTCTCCTAGGGATTTTAAGCTGTCCATTGTGGAGGGCTGTCATGTCTCCTAAGGATTTTAAGATGGCCATTGTGTGGAGGCTGTAATGTCTCCTAGGGATTTTAAGCTGTCCATTGTGTGGAGGCTGTCATGTCTCCTAGAGATGTTAAACTATTGTCTTCTGAGTGGGGTTATAAACTGTTGTCCCCAGGGTGGAGTTATAAACAAAACATTTATTCTAGAGATGTTAAATGGTTGTGCCCTGTGTGGGGTTATAAACATAAATTTGCCACCTGTGTCAAGTGGGCTGAATATATGCAGTCAGCTTATTCAGCTTGTTAGGATTGGATTCATTTCAAATTCCTGTATAAATAGCACATGTATTTATATTTTGAACTATATTTACCTTTCATATACAACAGTCATTTTGTGGGCAAAATTATTCATACAAGAAAAAGAAATTATATTTAACCCGAAGTCAGACTTCAGTTTTTCATCAGGATCTTTTTGTAATAGATTGGTCTAATTATCGGTGTTTGAATGTACACAGGTGACACCAGGTATGTAATGACTTTAAGGCCAGTTTCTTTCATTACCATGCTGTTAATTACCTGTGTAATTAACAACTGCCTCATGTACACACAATATAGGTAATTGGTACTAGCTGTTAAGAGAAGGAGTTGTATAGTTATATACATCGGTTGTGTTGAGAGTAAATCAGTACTGTGAGCACAAGGTTCAGAATTCATAGAGGAATGTTCAAATTACTACCAGGTTTTTCCACAAGATATTAAGGTAAAATTCATGATGTCCATTTATTTGAACTGCCTAGAGGACACTTACTTAGTTCTGATATGTGGGCATTTAAATATGCAGATGTTGCCAATCAACCAGTAGGTATGTTAAACTCAGGGGACATGCAGATGAACTCAGAGGACATGGGTGGGTGGATGGGATATTTGATGTTTAAGTAATTAGAATTCAACTACTGAATTATTTTAAAACTCTGTCAAGTTTTTGTGGTGGAAAAAAGGGTGTGGTGGCTTAGTATGGGAAATTAAGGAAGATTGACTTGGTATGGGAAATTAAGGGATATTGACTTGGTATGGGAAATTAAGGGATATTGATTGAATTTGGTTTGAGAAATTAAGGGATATTGATTTGGTATAGGAGATTAAAAGAGGTTGACTTGATATTGGAATTAAGGGAGGTTGACTTGATATTGGAAATAAAGGGAGATTGACTTGGTATGGGAAATTAAGGGATATTGACTTGGTGTGGGAAATTAAGGGAGATTTATCAAGGAAGAGACTGCAGGTCTTTGGGATAGTGCGGCTTCTTACACATTAGCTAAAATGTTCAAGGCTTTTTGTTATGAATTGTTAGGTGCTTAATTGAGAGAGGGAGGGATAATTTGGAATGTCAGATCTCTGATAGAACACTAATTATCAGGATGGATCTTTCTACACTGATTAAGTTAGGGAATGTCTTAATAAAAACCTTAGATTGGTAACAATACTGGCATGTGGGCTTGGCCCCCAGGTCCCAGGTCATTGACCACTTATGAGATTAAACAGATTCATATATACACAGCAGTATTTTTAAGTGGGGAGGAGAATGGGTAGAGTGCCACGACACAACTGTTGCAGTCAGTTTTTGAAATCGTGGGTGAATTAACTTTTCGAGTTCTTGTCACAGTTGGCAGTGCTACTGCTACTTTACTGCAGTGAAGTTTGAACATGTATTACAACTTTTTTTGAGGCATGTTAAAATATAGGCAGATTAGTTAGTTTATTGCTCTGTTATTGAACTGAGTTTCTTGCAAGACTGTTCAGACATGGTGTGGGAGCTTCTTAAAAGGAATTGCTAGACGGTACATGCCAAGTAGGAACAAAATGAGCAAACAAGGAGTGAAAAATAAAAAAATACCCAGGAAATAATTTAATAGAATAAAAAAATGAATTGCAGGAAGGAGTAACAATAAAACCTGAAATGAATTTAAAAGAACCAAAAATAAACAAATTGCATCCAAAACTGAGCATAAATGAAACAAAGATGGAATTAAAGGGACAAAATTTTTCATTATTATTGCTGAAGAAATTAATTGAAGTATAACGTAATTGTATTTTGTCAGTACATGTACTGATTCGTATCATGGTTTATGATGAAATATCGAGTAAACTATTAAAGGAATTTATTTGACAGTAAAATCCATTTATGTTATAAGCAGTCAGTTTCCAAGAGGAGTGGGGATGGCAGTGAAATTGCAGATCATTTGCACAGAAAATTTACTGCTTTTTGAACATCCCTGGTTGATCATGATTGCACATGCAAGAAGGGTTGAAGATAAAATTCATTTGCTTAATTGCTTCACATGTAATTTAATGATCTTAAATATAGTCAAATCAGCCATGGATAGAAAGAAAAATATTTTAAGTACCTTATTTAAAATTCACTGGCCTTAAAATAATCATAAGCTTAGCATGTTAGTCCCTGATCAGAGTAATTGTCAACTATTATGAGTATCTTGTACTGGTTACTTGTCAGTTACCGTATTTACTCACTTATAAATTAAGTCAAACTGCAAACAAGAAAGATCTTGATCTACATAAGGCACCTGCAGATCAGGGTCTTTGTTGTTTGTTCTACTGATTACTTCTAACAGACTGCACAAACTCAGATTTGCTGATACATTATGTGATTGCAGATCTGGGTCTGTGCAGTTTGCAGTTGGACTCAGCTTATAAGCAAGTATATATGGTACATGCTGCCTGGATGTAGCTGGACAGTCCAAGGTGGTAGTGGTTACTTGTCAGTTACATGTTGTGCAGAGGTGGCTGGACAGTCATAAGGGGGTAGTTTTTGACAAAACTAAAGATGCAATTTTCTGGAAGATAGTAAGATTAAATAAAAGCCAGCAACCATTAGACTGGTAGAGAGCCATTTTTATTCCAGCAAAGAGAACACAAAAAAAATTACATAAATACAATGCTTGTATATCTTTTAGCAAAAAGATGTTACATTCTTAAAATAGAAAAATCCATCAGTCAGCACTTTACATGTGATTAAATCAGGGAGACTCAATCAAGGGAATTTAAACTTTCAAGTGAGAAGTAAATTAGTATGTGAAAATTAACACAGATCAGTGAATGTTTTCCCCGCTATAATGTAAAGAAAGAGTTGTATTGCCCCTTGAAAATAACTCCACTTTTTTTCCTTCCTATTATACATTGTAATAGACAGCAGATGTAGGAAAGAAGTTTACACTGACTGTTCTTTCATAAGGACTCAGAATCCATTGCATCTATACATCAGAAGATAAGCTTTTTGTTATTTTTATTAGCTCTACTGGTCATAGACCAAAAGAGCTTATAGGTTCTGTTATTCATCTGTTGCTAGCACAGGTTTATTATTGCTGTTCCTCATAAACTACCATGTAACTTTATACTAGTACACAAACATTCATCCCATGGTCTAGTTGGTCCTAAATGAAACTGTTTCCACACTGAAATTCAGTATAGCCACAACATTATCTGTCTAGATAATCTTATTGCTATTCCTTCTGAACTGAAAGTAATATTGCCATGGGGTTTTCACCAGAAGACTTTTTACCATGTTTAGTTGGTCCAAAATGAAAATGGTGTTGATCTGATGTCTATTATAGCCTCCACAGTGGCCATCTTGAAAATCTTGTGATCACTAATTCTTCTAAATGAAAAGTAACATTGCCATGGGATTTTTACTGACATCTAAAGGTGTATAAAGCCAGAACTGGAAATCTTGAAATCTTTTGTGATTGGAGCAGTGGAAAACATGTTAAGCTTAGTTGTTCCTCTGTGAGTGCAGTGGCTGATTTTTTCTCTTCCTGTTCAAAGAGAATCAATTTTCTTTTTCTGCTATTAAAGACTATCATGCAGCCCGTTATAACACCTTAAATTTTTTCAGAAGGTATGGCCATCAGGAGAGAAGCACACTTTTCATACACAGTCAGGTATTTTGATCTGCATAAACCAGTGTCTCAATTGAATGCCTGAATGGGATCTTTCTTGTGTCTTGTGGGCTCTTAATAAACCCCTATATGAACCTTTGGGTAAGTATCCTTCGAGAATCTTACCCTCAAGACAGTTTTCTTTCTTGTCTCAGCATCTGCTAGATGAATTAGTGAGCTTCACACCCTGTCATTATAGCAGGGCTGTATCAGGTTCAGCGGAAACGGAAGTAAGTTTCTCTTCTTTGGCAACCAGGTTTTTTCAGGCTGAGAAAACACAACCCAGCTTCCATCGATTACATTATTCCTGACTGAGATCCCCAGTCTCAGTGTATCTGTACTGGGGATGATCAAGATAGACTTTTATGTCCAGTTAGGGGACTCAATTATTACTTGGCAGCCCCTGAAGAGAGACAGAAGTGTAGGAAGTATCTTTTTCACCCCATTGAAGATTCAGCTGATTTTTCTGCTTCCACAATTTCTGGGCAGATTGCATGAACTATTAAGGGAGTCCCATACCAATAAGGCCATGCCTGTCATAAAAATTAAAAGCCCATGCAGTTTGCGCATAACTTTGTCCTCCTTTTACTCCTTGCAGGTTAACTTGCAAAATTGAAAGGATTTTCTTACTGGGCCCAGTCATTCTCACTTAGAAGGTGTCCCATGTTAATTCCATCCCACAGTAGTCTCCTGTTCTATAATGTGAGTGGGTTCCTTGTGTTTGTTTTTTTTATTTGCCATTTGTGGGATCATCAACCTTCCACCAAACTGACAAATTCAGATATGCAGTAGCAACAGGTATGGTATTATTGATATTATTAAAATGTAGCTTTTGGGAGAGTGAAACTAATTTTATTGATGTAAATCTTACCTGTTGCAATATAGTGCCAGATTCCCTTCTCCTGCCCTGTACTGATGTCCCACTTAGTTTGGCTGCTCCTTCCAAGAATGGCAGTAGGCATGGGCAGTATGTGCGGGGTGTCTGACAGTGGCTCTCCAATGTTCTGGAATCATCTTGTTCACCTTAATGGGGGTAGAACATTTTCATGATACAGTTGGGTTATTTTCCTCAGTAGCAACAGGCAAATATTACATCAATAAAGTAACCCCCCCCCCCGGCCACGACTGAAACTACATGTTTTCAGAGACAAATTTCAAGTTATGATAAGACTTTGCCTTCCATCTTAAAGAGATGAAGGCTGAATCAGGGAACCGGCTGACAACAAGACCATTCATCCATATTACAGGGAACCTGACAAACATGTTAAAACATGATACTGATTGTTATGCAAATTGATAGGTAATAAAATTATTGCAGTACATTTACTGGTCTAAAATCCACACATTTTATACCCCTTGCACAAGTTTGAACAACTTGTATTATTGCTCAGTTATGTTGATTGCACAGGAGGTTACATTGAGATGTGGTCCACCACGGTGGAAGAAACCAGGAAATCAGGAGGAATTATGGCCCCATGACTTGGCTGTGCTTCTGGGATTGCACTAGTGACCCCTGAGGTGCAAATTATGTTCCTACTCGGATATCAAGGACTCGTTGTACTAGAGGTCATTGGTTTACTTCTGCTTTTGATCGAACAGTAATTCAACCATTGCTTATTGCTTGGCATTTTGGATGCATGTTTTTCCATTCATAACCTTAATTTACCAAAGTTCTCTCAAACGTTGAAGTAATGTTTATGCATGATTTAAAATTTGTAAAATAAAGTTAACACAGGAAAATGCTTCTGTTGAATTTGCTTAAAACATTTTCTTAACTTGAATTCGGAATTAAATCTACCTACTATGCCACCCAACACTAACACCACCATAACCATTTCCAAAACACAAACAAGTATCTTGACTTGTTATAGGAATGAAAGGCCAGTCTAGGGTTATCTTGTTGAAGCACTTTCAAGAAACTGAGTATGGTAGTCCATTGTTCATGTTCTAAATTGTCTGCATAGTTTGACAAAGATGAAACAAGACAATTCCAGGAGCAAATAGTTATAATTGTGGATAAGGTTGGGTTTTTTCTATTTTTATTAGCAATTTTGGTATACATGTCATTTTTTTGTCTCACTTCCTATCCTCTGGCTGCAAATGTTGAGTGCTTTCCTTTCTGTGTTATCTAGGGCAGTATAAGCTAGTGATAAGGTGGGGAGATGTCCTAACAGAAGATTTAATTGGGCAGAAAATGGCTTTAGACAGCTGGAATGAAGGCTGATGGTATTAGGTATTGTCCTTCAACCTGCTGGAGTAGGCCACCAGCTTTGTAGAAACATTATCCTACATTTTTCTGGAATATCCATACACAAGATGCATCACATCATTGGTATTTTGAACTGTGTTAAGGTGACTGTGCACACAGGATATACATCAAATTAAATTTATAGTATTGATAGGTTATTTTGTGATTTCACAGATTTTCATTGTTTGTTTTATGGATACAATGTCAGACTCGTGTGATGTGGACTAGTTTCTTTTACATGAGGTAGATATTGAATTGTATGAGGAGAGAATTTGTTGTGCTTGTCCACCTGTCTGCATTATTTGCTGCAGGAGGGTCTTTGACATTCTGTTAAGTAATATGCTGGGAGGAGAGGTGAGGAATGAAAGGAATGCTACAGGGTAGTTAAAAATCTTTCACAGAATCTATCATATTGAAAACCATAATTCATCATGGATATTGGGAAACTGTGACTCCATCTTGTCTTGGAGTCCTGGAAATTCTTATAAGCTGCTAAAGCATCAGTACCATCAAGGGACTCTTGTTTGTCAGTTTGTTTGTGTATGTAGAAGGTATGCATAAACCATGTTTTCTTTGTTATGTATCTAGAGCTCTGCTACTGGGAGGCATATGGTGTTAATTTGGATTAACCAGAAATTCAGCTAATGGAAGAGATTGTGGATTTTCTGTCATATGTCTTTTTACCTGTTGACACAAAATTGAATGTACTATAATTATAGCAATGATTCCAGTGATAAAGCATCCTAAGTCGGTCAGCTACATGGTACCTATAAACCCAGAAGAGGTCAGGTCCAACTACAAACTGCTTTGCCTCAGATCTGTGATCATATAATGCAGTGGCAGATCTGGGACTATGCAGTTTGTTTGGAGTAATCAGTAAAACAAACAACATAGGCTCTGATCTGACATCTCATTATGCAATGACAGATCAGGGTGTGTGTTGTTTGCAGTTGGAATTGAACATGAGTGTATATGGTACATGATTATGTAATCCTTAGCCCTAATGAACAGTTTTTGTTTAAAAAGCCATATGAATTGTTCCCCATTAGGCAGATCAAGGCTGGTAGAGGGGAGGGGGTATTTGAGGAAAATGGAGGGATTATGTAATTTGATTTTTCAAGAGATTGTAAGTTACATGCTGCCTGGGCCCCTTTTGAAGTCCAGGGACAGTCCCATTGGGGGCTGAGGACCAATACCTGCACATATTTTCATAGGGATGTGCACCCACTCTGCCCTCATCATTTTAGTAAGCCATTGATTAGATTGTGATGTTTCTATAAAAAAAAAAGTTGTTAATTTACTCTGCATATTAACTGTTGGGGTTCTAAATCATTACAGCATAGGTATCTAGGAGTATGCTAGAGGTATGTTAATTTTAGAATTGTAGAATTAGTTACCTCAGTACATGAAGAGACCTCGTAAATATTTAAATATAACTACCAACTGTCAGTACAAACTTTGGTATAGTGAGCTTCATGAAGCCATTAGTGGGCCACTTGGTTTATTTGAAGTGGTTTTGAGTTGTTTAATGAGAAAGAATTTATATGTGTTTATCTACCTGTCACAGGTACTTTACTTGTCTATATTATTCACTGCTATGATTGTGGACTTGAAGGGAAGTGATACACTGGGAAGAGAAAGGATGAATGATACACATCACTAGGCCACTCTCTGGAATACTGCAACTTGATTGAATACTTGTAAGAATGTTATCAGCCTGAAAACAAACTTGATATGATAAAGTTCAAGAAGTTGTATTCTGTTGCATGGAATGCAGTTCTGTTTAATTGCTGGGAGATGAATGTGCTGGCTGTAAAAGCTGTGTAGAGATAGGTAAAGGTACATTGTATTTTCTCACTTTTGTTTCTTTTTTGTTGTTGGTTTTAATGACATTTTTAACACATTATTGAGCATATCATGCTGAAGAGATGGGAGATAAGTGCCTTTCCCAAGGAAACAGAGGCAACTGAACTAGACTGGCAAGGCAGGTATCAAGCCAGAACCCTTGGATTATAAGTCTATTGCTGTACCGAGTTTCCATGGCTCCCTGTAATTCAAAAGATGCAGGTTGACTAAGATGGTCATGTGATATTTTTTCTTTTTCTTTTGAATAGGATAAAATTCAGTCAAATGTTAATGATCAAGGTAAATTTCTGCACTTACTGCATATAATTGCTTATAAGTCAAGTCCAACTGCAAACTGCACAGACCTAGATCTGCCAGTGCATTATGTGCTGACAGATTTGGATCTATTCAGTTTGTTAGGAGTAATCATTAGATCAAACAGCACAGACCCTGATCTGCAGGCGCATTCTGTTATGGCAGAACAGGATCTTAGTTGTTTGCAGTTTTTCTTATCTTATAAGCAAGTATGTTTGGTAACTTCACTTTTTTCAGTCGCAAACTGATCATCCAGGTTTTTCAGACACGTGGACCCCCAACATGTCCCCAAAAATTTGGAGTCTCCAATCGATAAAAGCATAGTTTGATCACTATTTTTCCAGAATAAATAATATTTTATCAGAACTACTGATGTTATTATATATCACCATTGTGATGTGTTGATGTGAAATTAGGTACCATGATGATATTAGCAAATAATATAGATCAGTGATATCATATATATTTGAGATATCCCAAGTTCCATGGCTATTTAAATTTGTTTCCAATTCCATGCCATATCAATCATTGATAGAGAGTATCATGTTTGCCTTAATCAGAAAAAAATACCAACATTTTATAAGCAAAAAATTACTGGAAAAATTGTTATTTTCTGTGAGCTGTAACTTTGACCTTTTCCTTTAGCTAGATATTTAATATACTTGTTATGATTTCGACTGCAAACTGGACAGACACAGATCTGCCATTACATAACGCACCAGCAGATCTGGATCTGTGCAGTTTGTAAGGGGTAATCAGTAGAACAAAAAACATAGACCATGATCTGCAGGCATATTGTACTACAGCAGATCAGGATCTATGTTGTGTGCAGTTGGACTCGACTTCCAAGCGAGTACATAAGGTGTCTTTAGTGCACTTGTGAAGAGCGACTTGTTACCAATTTTGTTGATTTGAAGTAGTGTAGGCATGCTGATATTATTGCAGTGGTGCTATCACCATGCAATTTTAAGAACACTGTAACATCACCATATAACTTTAGGCACACTGTAACATCACCATGCAACTCTAGGCACACTGTAACATCACCATGCCCAGTGGGTTCTAATGTACTACAGTCCAAAATGTATTAGTTTTACCAGGATACTATTTTGTGTTCATGCCAAGACAGAACATTGCTTTGTCAGAGTAAGTTACAGATGAAGTACAGTACATGAGATACAGGTAAAGAACAAGAAACAGTATAATGTAGGTAGATAAGGAGATTACAGGTTTTCAAGTAATGGGTGTTAAGTGTACTATTTTTGTCCTACAGAGTTTTTGATGACTCATAAATTATGAAGGGCTGTAAGACTTTTAATTGCATATTTTATGACTCATGGCCAGTGTTGCTTCTGCTTTCTTCAATGTTATGTCTGATATGGAAAACAAAGGAGGCTTTATGGAGTTACCTTCATGGTACTGTGGGTTAAATTACCATTATCCAACAGATGTTATCCCTCCCCTGCACACACTGCAGTTTATCTTCATAGATGCTTATCGGCAGACTGTCATCCTTTTTTGTCCAAATTAGTGCCGATCAGCCTCATTGGTTAGGGATAAAACAACAATGAACCAGTCAAACTGGTTTGTAAATTCAGGTGTCTAATGAACTAATGAAGTGGAATTAGAGCTGAAAAAGTTAAATCTCTGTTTTCAAAGTGTACCATATGAAACCGTACATAGACATGTCATCAGATTTTCTGTGATGTCTACTGAAACTTAGGTATCCAGTACTTTCACCTGTAACAAATGTTGCAAAAGCAAGATACAACAGTCCTCAAGTCTATCTGTCAGTATGGTCATACATCCATTCATCTGTATTACAAACATTACCAGTAGGGAAATGGGAGTTAAGTGTATGTCCCAACACTGAGACAGCTGAGATGGAATGAGTGGGTATTGAACCTGCATCCCATTATGTGTGTGTGTGTGTGTGTGTGTGTGTGTGTTTTGAGTTTTCATGTAGCTTTAACAATTTGAGTCATATTGCAATAATGTCTGCAGTGTGGCAGTTTATAGTGATGTCTAGCACTGGAGCATCATTCCACGGACATGTGGCGTCATGTCCCACCCAGTCAAATTATCCTCATGCCAGGCTGACCAGTCCTAACATTAACCTCTTAATGCTGAGTGCCAAGTGAGGCAGCTGCAAGTACCGTTTTTACAATTCTATTTTATGACTCAGCTGGGGTTCAAACCTGCAATCTCCCTCATCTGAGGCAGATGCTATAATCACTCGGGTCGCTAGAGTGGTCCATCCCTTTATGAATCTGACACTATACCATCTGAGCAGTTGCAGGTCCTGCACATTGTTTAAAAGATGTGAAATCGTAAGATATGCTTTGGTAAATGGAGGCCTGTGTCTATTATTATTACAAGTTCCATAGACCTATGAAGGGCACCATTTTAAAGTATTGCTTAGCATCTTAGAGGTTCTGAGTCTGATCCTTGGTATCACGTGTCTTTCTGTAAAATACACATAATCAATTAGGTTTTCTATATTTCAGGACTTAAATCTAGTCAGCCATATAAGCCTGTTTCATTGGATTCTAGCTGGTCTAGTCAGCAATCAAGCAAACTGCCAGGTGGAGCCACCAGTCCTAGTAGTGTGACCTCTTCTGAATCTCAACCAATGCCAGCTACTGTTAGTCCACAGAAAGGTATGGTCTCTTTTATGACATGTCTTTCAGGTTGCACAAAGTATTCTACATGAAAATATTTTTAATATGCAGAAGTTTTGCAAAGGTGATTGGGAATGGAGGCCAGGGCCCATGGTAAATGGTTTGTATCCAGGTAAACAGTTGTGCAGATTGTTAATTTCCTTTGAAAGGTTGTCTCCTATGCGCATAAACTTGAAAAGCATCACTTTATATATGCCTTAGTTAATCTCATGTTCTGAAGCAGATTACATGCTTATTTTTCACGGAACTTCCTGAATACATGATTGCACACTGTGATGCAGTAGATGATTGATCATCTCAGACAATCCTGGTTTTGACATTGGTATGACATATCAGTCATTCCATTTTAGATGCAACCAGCAAACATTTCAGAAAATCAAAACCAAGTAAATTTTGTTGCATATTTCCTTAAGAAAGAGATGAAATTTCTAATGTGCAAACCAAATATGTTCTATGGCATTTTTGTAAAAATGAATTTGAATGTATATGGTTTGTTGTTCTCTGAGAGAAATCTCAAGTCAGACATGCTTACATAGATTTCCTACAGTCCTTAATCTTTTGACTTGATTTGTTAAAGTTTGTTATCCCATTGAATGTATCTTCTGGTTGATTGTATATTTGTTTGATTTTCATTTTAATTACATTCTTCAGCTTTATTACAGTATTTAGAATCTTTAAAAGAAGATTTGTTTGTGTTATGTGTTGTAAGGAATAAGCAATTGTGCATATATAATATATATAATATAATGCATCGGTGTTGTATATTTTTTTTTAATGCTGTGTTTCACAACTGTTTATGTATTTCTTTTGCATAATTTGAATTTTGAACTTCAGATGCTCGGATGGAGCAAGTCCCTTACAGTCCCACTTTTCAGTCCAGGTTGAAAATCCCACCCCTCTCACCTAAGTCTTTGTATAGGACTCTCGGTAAATGGTTTCATAATGTGCTAGATATGATATTGTGAATGACTGTGACTGTGTGATGGTTCACAAACTTTGATTTAAATTATTTTCAGTTCATTAACAAAAATAACTATGCCACGACCATTTGTGTTTCCATGTTATGTTTTCCATCCTCTTTGGGACATGCTATTTGCAGACTTCAAAAAATTTAGTGGGAATCTCATTGTCTTAAAACCATGGTTTTCCTCTATTTGTTATTTTAAGATGCCTTGTATACCAATAATAAAATTTTTTGTGTGCTTGTTAATGACTTGTACATGTTGGATGCATATAATGCATGTTTCAGTGTATTATTAACATTTTGCATTTCCCATATTTTATTTAATGTAATATGGCCAACCTACCATATATACTCGCTTATAAGTCGAGTCAAACTGCAAAACAAAAAAAGATTGTGATCTGCCATAGTATAATGCGCCAGCAGATTGTTCTACTGATTACAGCTAACAAACTGAACAGATCCAGATCTGCTGGCACATTGTGCAAAGGCAGATCTGGGTCTGTGTAGTTTGCAGTTGGACTTAACTTATAGGCAAGTAGATATGGTGTTACACTATTAGATTCTCATACTATATACTACATGGTTCTCATTCTGGTATGTGACATTGCCATATAAAATTCACATACATTATGTAGCACCTGCAGCCAGTAGTTTTAGGGTTTTTTTTTTTATAAAAAAATTTACGTTTAAATTGTGTGCACTCCAAGTTGATTGGTCTGAATTACTTACCCATGAAACATGAAGTCACAGTATTGGAACCTGGGTGCCTGTCATTTTTTTGGTACAATGGTCCCCTCTTAAAAGGAAACCCATTCTGCAGAAAAAGAGTGACCTTTTGAGAGGGGTTACCTTTCTTGATGGGGATCACACCAGTGTGAGTAATAATTACATATATTGTTTGAAAGACATAACTAATTTTTAAATATTAATATTTTTGTTTAAAAATCACTGGCATGTTATGGAATCAGTGTGATAAAACTTATACATGTATTAATATTATTTAAAATAATAATGAATAATGAACAATCATGGTGCAAAGCTATCATTTATCATTTCAATGAAATCATGGTACAAACATCTGTCTGTTGGGCAAAGTAATGTTTATAAAACTCTTTATGATGTTTGTTTAATCAAATTGTTTTCACTTTTCCGTATAAACCAAAAATGTGTGATAAGATTCTAAACCAAGAATGTGTGATAACATTTTTGAAACAACTTATTGATTCTTTGAAAATTTACAGTTATTATATGAAATGCTGGGTTTACAAAGGAAGTGAGCTTGTCACAGGATTGACTGGTTTCAGTCTGGTACACTTGAACATACATTTCATAGTCTGTGTTGGTGAAGCCATGACTGCTAACATACCAGTTTTACTTCATGGCAAACAGATACTGTGCTGACTTGAGCTGAACAATATTGTGGTTTTCAATAGTTTTCTTTTGTCATCTTGATTATTATTGTTGGTACTAAGAACCAGTAATTATCAAAGTGACAAAACATTGTATCTATGGAACACACAGAAGTAAGGATAATTAGATTAATTACCTGAAAATGAGGTACTTTATCAACATGTTGAAAAAAAAAAAACGTAACTGTGATGAGTTTAGAAATCAAAAAATATTTGTGAGATTTCGATATGTAAAACCAATTATGTGATTGCTTGTGAGGAGTAAATTTGACTGTTTTTGTACTAATATGCCATCCACTGCACACCATCCGAGAAGGGTACTTATGAACATAGACTCATAGGTGCCAAGGGATTCTGGCCATAAAAAGTGCAGTTGCCACAGAGGGTCAGTGCATACATGTGACAGAGCTGAGAAGTCAGCTTGGTACAGACTGGTGGCAGAATTTGGACAAGAATCTTTTTACTTCAAAATAGGGAGGAATTTCAATGAGAATGGTGAATTTTTCAAGGTAGCACATGTTTTCAATTTTCTTCTCCCCGTGGAGATCCAGAACATGGGTCACAACATTTTTATGAGAACTTTTGCATGATTTCCGAGTTGGGTAACATTATTTTGACTGGATTTGAATAATTACCTGCTACCGTAAACAAGCGATTATATTTGGCTATAAAGATGGAAAACTATCTTGACACTTACATACATTTGATGCAGATTCGGCAAATATATATTTCAGTGATGACATGTTTGTTGTCTTGTGTAATATGTTTTCATTAGATCGGATTTCTGCATGACATATAATGTCATTCTTTCCACAATTGCAGATTTTAAAATCAGCTTTACTAGAAGGGTAGAATGCATATTCATATTCTTTGAATTTGATTCCAACCACTGAAATTACAGTTTCCATCCATCAATGAATTTTCAGACCTGCCAAAACTTAAGATTTTGCCACAAGTCTTATAGAAATGACCTTGAAAATACAGAGTTAAGGAATATAATCACAATTACAGAAATATGATTGTTTACAATAAAATCTGGATACTGGCTTGTCCATGTTTGATTGGGATCCGGCTTTATATTAGATTCAGCAGAATTGGTCAGGGAATGAGATTCACTTTACCAGAGTAGCCAAGATGCTTTAAACTTTTGTGTTGAATAAAATTCTTACCATTACTTTATCAGTCCTGAATCACACTTTTGGACTTTTGTATGCATTTTTCAGGCTGACAATAGCAGTAGAAGATATTTTGTTACACCGTCCTGAAAACTGGTTCAGCTTACGGAAAAAAATTGATTGCCTTCCTGAGAAGATCTTGTTAGGGTTGGCAGGTCTGAATTTTTTGTTAAATTCTGGTTGCTTTGATTTTGGTATTTTAGTGTTGGGAAATAACACGATTAGACATCTCACCAAACTTTGAACAGTGAAGCCAAATCAACCCCTGTTTTATGCCACTTGAGCTCTTAGTAATCCAACCATATCTAATTGACCACGCCAGTGACCGAAGTGGTTAGAGCATCTGCCTTGAATGTGGGGTGGGTGGGTCACAGGTTCAAATCCCGGCCAAGTCTTACCAAAGACTAATAAAAATTGTACTTGTAGCTGCTTCACTTGATGCTTAGCATGAAGAGGTTAGTTTCAGGACTGGTCAGCCTGGTGTCAGGATAATGTAGCTGGGTGGGACATGATGCCACATGTCTGCGGCATGATGTCCCATTGTTAGATGTCACTATAAACTGCCACACTGCAGGTATTGTAGTGATAAGACTCAGATTTTGTTAAAGCTATTTATAAATCCAAAATTACATATATTTTAATTAATGTCTTAAATCTGTTTAAATTACTTTTGATTACACATAGTATACACTTATAAAAATGGCACTAGCAGCTGCATCGCTTGATGCTTAGCATTAAGAGGTTAATGTTAAGACTGGTCAGCCTGGTATCAGGATAATGTGACTTGGTGGGACATGATGCCACATGTCTGCAGCATGATGCCCCATGATGGACATCACTATAAACTGCCACACTGCAGTTTATATTTGCAATATGACAGAGATTGTTAAAGCTGTGTTAAAAATTCAAAAACACACACACACACACAGACACACACACACACACACACACACTTTGATTAATGTCTTAAATCTGTCTGAATTACTTTTTATTACACATAGTATACATTGTAATCCATCTCAGCAACTTTAAGCTGTAACGTAGAACCCACCGTGCAGAAAGAATCAAAGTAATGTTAATTGTTTTATTCTGATTGGATTTTTGAATAATCCAGCTACAATGAATAAATCTATCTTTAATCTTTTTGGAATTACTTCTGATCACACTAGTATAATCCATGTTGACAAACTTAAAACACTGAAGCCAACTGACCCTGCTGACGGAATCAAAGTAATGTTAATTGTTTTATTCTGATTGGATTCTTGAGTAATCCATCTATAATGAATAAATATCTTTAATCCGTTCGGAATTACTTCTGATCACATAGTATAATCCATGTTGACAAACTTAAAAGACTGAAGTCAACTGACCCTGATGACAGAATCAAAGTAATGTTAATTGTTTTATGCAACTTGACATTAGCAACTAAATTGTCTTGGTCTGCTGAAGCCATTTCATGGTCATGCGATCACAGCCAGTATTACCATAAATTTGCTACTCTAGATGCATGGTATAAAAAAAAAAATTGGGAAAAATTGGATATTTTTCAGTAATAATTTTGCATACTTGGGAGATTTCAGGGAGTGATGGCCGTGACAGGAGATACCCCTCATCTCGGGAGGATAACGCTCCCGACTGGGAAGTTCTAATGTATGAGAGTGGGACCACAGTAATCTGCTCACCCATAGCACTATAAAAAGTTGTACCAGATTTTTTTCTTATTTTGGTACACCATGTGACTGATTTGTCTTGGTTTTGTTAATTTTGTCTGACTTTTTGTTTAACAGAATGTCTTTAACACTGGGAAAACAGTCAAATAAAAAATACAAGTACACAGGTTCCAACACTGTAGAAATTGCAGGCACAAATCCATGCATTAGCTCTCTGTTTTTTCCAACACCTTATTACAGAGCGCTAGATAAGAATTGATTAAACTGAGTAATTTACTCCCTGGTGTGGAACTAATTGCATTTTTTGAAATTTGATGGAGTATTTTGTGTATGCTGATGCCAACAGTCTGAGTCTAAATCATCATGAAACTAATCATGCTTCTTTGAGCGTGTCAAATGGCTCAGTGACTGAGACTGATTCAGGGTGTATTTTATTAAATGGCTGTTTTGAGAGAGTGTATTCATAGGGATCAAGTACTATCTGTTCAAACACATCTGGAATGTGCACCAATATCATTAAGTGAATAGCATGTACCATCATACAGCATGGACTGCAGGAGGAATAAACTCTGAACGATTTGAATGCATTAAAAAGTTTGTGTTGTTAGTTGATTTGTCTGTGTAAAATACACAGACATATACATTGTCAAGAGCTTTGCAAATATTGAGTTCTAAAATCCAAAAGAAGAAAATTGCCATAGACCTTCCTCACCCAAGTTTGTGAGAACTAAGTTTGATATTTTTTTATGCATCCACCATATCTACAGTATGTCTTTCTTAAATGATTTAAGAAAAAAATATGTTGGGTTTTTTGGGCAGAATTTTGGAGATTTCATTTTTGAGCTTAAGAATGTCAACACCTCCTTTTATCCAGCTTTTGTGTTTTTGCCAAAGAGGAAATTATACTTATTTCCTGTTTGTCTTCAAAGATGCTGGAACATTTTCTCACTTGCATGGCTCTGACTGGTTTGAAATTACTATTGGATAATTTTGCATGTATCATTATTTTACGGAAGCTTGAGAAATAGAATGGAACCATAACGGAGACAAGATATATGTATATGTGAATCATGAATTTGTGCAGCAGAATTATTTTGTTTGCTTATTTTTCAAACTTTGTCATCATCAGTTTGATTTTTTTATTAACTCTAAATCATAGACCAGAAGAGCTTATAGGACGGTCTATCCATCCGTCCATCAGTAACTACTCAGAGGATAGCCATCTATGGTCTAGTTGGTCCTAAAAGAAAAGGGTACTAGTTGGACATCCAGTTTGGCTACCATAGCAGCCACCTTGAAAATCTTGTTACTCCTGAATGGATGGTCATATCAACACAGACTTTTCCCTTAAGACTTCCTGTGATGTCAAATTAGCCCTAAATAAAAACATTGCCAGTTTGAAATCTAATACGGCCCCACCCCAATCTTGAGAATCTTGGAATTGCTACTACTCCTGAAGGCAAAGTCATTGACATTGGGATTTTCCCCAGAAGACATCTTATGATGTCCAGTTGGACCCAAATAAAAATCATATTAATATTGGGTTTTTACTAAAAGATGTATGGTGTCTAGTTAGTCCTAAATGAAAATGGTTCTCCTCTCACATCCAATATGGCCACATCATTTTGAAGATGTTGCTAACACTACTGCTCCTAAATTTATGGTCATATCAACATTAAGTTTATATTTAAAAACTTTTTATGAAGTCTGTTAGGTCCTAAATTAAAATGGTGCTCACACATTTCACACTGCTACTATATCTTTAAAATCTTGTCACTACTTCCCCTGAATATTCATATTAACATGGAGTTTTCACTGAACGATGTTTTATGATGTATATTTGGTCCCAAACGAAAATGATGATGATCTTACCTCCAATATGGCCGTCACAGTGGGCTGTTGAAAATCTTGTTATGACTGCTTCTTCTAAATGACTGGTGACATTATGCTTTCAGCAAAAGACTTCCTATGATGTTTAGTTGGTCCTAAATGGGAATGGTGCCAATCTGATGTCCAGTATGGTCACTATGACAACTATTGGGAAAATCTATTATTACTCCTCTGAAACAAGGGCAGGTTATATCAGTATGAAGTTTTCGTCAGAATACTTCCTATGATGTCTTGTTGGTCTTAAATGAAAATGGTACTAATATGACATCCAATATGGCTACCATGGCTTCCATCTTGGAAATCTTCTTATCATTATTCATAAATGGAAAGTCTTTTTGATGGAGTTGTAAACCAGAATAGTTCATATGGTGTCCAGATTGTCCTAAATGAAATTGATGAACCCCAGCTACTTCAAATATTAGATCATCATTCAATAGACAGTTCCATCTCTTACTTCAAATTACAGTGGTTATCATATTACAAGGTCCTTCTTGCATCCTTTTCATTCATTTGCATGCTAATTATGAAATAGTGGCTTATGGATTTCATTGTGTGGTGTGTATAGATTTACATTATGTCAGTTCTTTATAAGCATGATGAAAATTTTAAGGGTCTGGCCTTGTTACATTTTTATAGGTCTACCATATTATATTAGGGTGTTCTCCATCTGTCCTGTGTGTTAGGAAGTTCCTGCGCAGTAACTCAGGCTGTCCACCATCAACTGTTAACAGACTTTGTGGATAGCTTGCACTTGGGTTTTGAAGAACCCTGTCAGTGTAAGAGTCTAAAAGCTCAGATATTGATTGTGGTCACTTTCACTGTCACTGAAAAAGAAGTGGTTTCTGCAGAATAATCAGAATCCTCAACTATCTGTTGTCATCAGACTCATGGATGGTGTTCATTTGAGGTAAGAAAGAACACTATCAATTTTTGGAGTCAAAGGTTAAATGCCAAAATCACTGTGACTGACAGAAGAAAAATGGTTTCTGCTCAACAACTTAAGCTGTCCACCATCTGCATAGGATGGTTTGAACTTTGAGTAAGGAAGAACCCTATAGATTTTACAGTCAAAAGTCAAGATCACTGACCAATAGATGAAAAATCATTTTTGTACAGTGAGTTATCCACTGTGTACTGCTACCATACTGTTGATTGCTTGCACTTAGAATAAACACCTCTATTGATTTTGGGTCAATTGATAAAAGGTAAAGGTCATCTTGACTTTAAAGAAACAAAATGGTTTCTGCACATTAATTTTTTTTCCCCATCATCTGTGGTTACTGAACTTTGTTAATGGTTTGCATTTGGATAATGAAGAACCCAATAGGTCATTGTGTCAAAAAGAAAAAAAATGGTTTCATCACAATAAAGTAGTTCTGTATCATGTACCTAGACCAAATATTTTTAGATTGCTTGCACTTGGGGTGAGGAAGAATTTTTTTTTTTTTTACATTTTGGGATCCAAGGTCAAAGGCCAGTGTCACCGTGACAAAGAATGTCACTGACTGAAAGAAGATGGTTTCTGCCTAAAAAATATTTTACACTAGTGACCAAAGACTTTACATTGGAACTCAGCAGTCTACCAGAAGTCTTGAATGTTTCGGTTGCCAAATGTGTTGTTTTCAAAGGATGTTTATTGCCATGTGGCTGTTTTTATTCCCTTTAGTGATTATGGCTGTTGCTAATGTGAACATTGACATGAATGATATGCACTAAAGAAAAGTAGAAGGCATATTTTTTATTTTTTATCTGCTGAAAATCATGTCCAGGGGTAACCTGGGGTTAGATTTGGGGGATATTGGATAAAAAATTTAAGGCAAACCACAATCCCACACTTGAGGTTCAACACTGCATCCACTTAGTTTGGTCCAAGTCTGTGTGAGCAATGTGAAGTCTTTGATTGTCACTAGTGTAACATATTTTTGATGTTGACAGCACACCTAAAGCAATAAAGATTTAATTTATTTTGACGTAAATGAGACTACATTCATGCTAATTCACAGTTTGTTATTTAATTAATACATTATTAAGTTGGAAATTATTCAGAAAAAGACTTTGGAATTATTATGATAATGGCAAAACACTAAATTAAAGCAATATCCGGGAAGAACAGTTCCATAGAATAATTTTTTTCAGGTGAACTGGATACTCAAATATGTTAATGTTACCAGATATTCAAACATGTTAATGTTACCAGATATTTAAACATGTTAATGTTACCAGATATTCAAACCTGTTAATGTCACCAGATATTCAAACTTGTTAATATTACCAGATATTAAAATATGTTGTTTTCATTAGTTATTTGAGCACTTCATAAAAAGTTTATTATGATAATGTAAGTATCCAAGGAAAGGATGATAGTACAGTGCATATGACAAAGTTATGGTGGCAAATGTATATAACTGAGATTATCTTGTAATTTTTATTTTCAGTACCACCAGTGCTTAATGTACTATATACTCTTTTCCTTTGCCCCTTTAAAATGCTATGTGTCTCCCCATATTTGGAGGATGGGGGACACTGTGTCACCTGCCTTTGTGATTCTACATGCAACGCTTTGGTTGCTTGCACTGGGGTCAGTTTGTGCTCAAAATGTCATTGGTGAAGGTCACTGTCTGAAAAAAGAATAGTGTTTTCTGCTAAAAAGAAATCAGTTATCTGCATAATGGATTATTAAATATGGGGTGGATGTATAATGTGTCATTTACGGTACTCTTGTTAAGAGCTCATTTTTAAAGTACGATGGATATTTGAAAGGTTCTGAATAGTTTACTATAACTTTTTTCTTTCTTTGAAGCTGTCAATAAATTTAATGCTGATAGATAGAGAAAAAAATGTTCTCTAAAGTGATCTGCAGCTGTACATGCATCACATCGGACACCTGCAGATACATGTGTGCAGTGTAACATAAGTAAACAACAGTGACCTAAAAATGTTGGAGAATGAGAACGGTTGTGCCACTGGACAAAGAGCGTACTGTCAAATCTGGGCACTCTTAGGAATCTCTCTGACTGACATCAGGGCTGATGTGAATGGATGTAATTCTCTGTCATATCCTACAATTCTGAGGTGGTTTCATCAATTTAAAGATGGTCCTGAATCCAAGAAAGATGACTCATGGTCTGGAAAACCATTGTCTTTGTAGGGACAGTTAGTGAAGATGCTTGATATTTCTATTATTATGGGCATTAATTTGTCAGCTTCTTTTAATATTTTGAAGAAACATTTAAAGCTCAGAAAGGTTTGTGCAAGATTGGTCCTGCATTTGTGGACAGCTGATCAGACCCAGGCTTGGGTTGAAGTAGCTACTTGCCAAATATGAAAAGAGTGAGAGATGTATGAATGAGATTGGTGCAGGTGATGAAACATGGATTTGCTTTCTTCAACTAGACTTGAGAGAAAACAATAAAGTGTACATCAGAGAAAATAAGCCAAGACTACTGTACACATCAGTTGACACATTTGGACTGTCAAGAGAGTTTAACATGCAGTGTGCTTTGATGCAAAAGCCCGCTCATCCAGGTACCTGTGCCTGACTTGGTTAGTGTCACTGGACATTTTTTGCCTTCAAAGTATTGGCAAAATTTGTGGAACAATCTGTTGGCGCAATGATACTGAAGGTATCCACCAGCTGCATGACAAAGTACTGGCACATAAATCTGCTGTCATGACAGATTTTTTAAAGGAGCACAACATCCAAACTTTGCCATGTCCTCCATACCGCCCTGATTTAGCTGCAGGTGACTTTTATCTGGATCCCATTTTTAAATTTTTGACGATGGACAGATGATTAGAAAGCCACTTGAGTTTGAAAGTGCACTATTCCAGTGTATGAACAAAATAGAATATGAATGGCATTTAATAATTGGATAATCAGAAAAAGTGTGTAGAGGCGCCTCGGGAGAACTTGAATTGGATATACTGATGTGCTGTTCACTAAGAAAGAACTCTCTTGCACAGCACACTCATATTCAGCACTTTTTAAATATTCCTTATTTCCTTTTGATATATTTTCATGGTATTAATGCATACCCATCAGCAGTCTTCTCTTCTTGTTTCTCTTTAAAAGTTAATTTAATAATTAAAATATTGTACTTATGTTTTGGAATGTGGTTCCGTGACACCATTCGCCTGTATGTCCATCTGTCTGTCTGTTATCACATCTAAAACGATGGGTGGGAATTCACAAAACTTGCTATTTGTGTTTGTTGCCCGTGGGGTAGTCATCTCCAAGAGGGGGATCATCCTTGGCTCCCATCTCTGGGGACCCAGGCAGCGATTGAAACACCAGATACTGGAATATGCCAAGAAAAGCATGGGGATTTGCAGTGATGAACAATTCCAGTACTGTAACTCCAGTTTAATGTTATATTCACCAGACATATGATCATAAATTGCTGGGATTTTTATCAATTTATCAACATATTTTTTAATGAAAAGGTGGGAATTAAACCAGCAATAAAGACTTTAGATTTGAAAATTTGAGTTTGATGGTGCACAGATGTGCATGGAGGCTTTGGAAATTTAGATCCAATTTAACTGGTTGGGGAGAATGGGGTGGGGTGGGTTCACTTGTGTAGATGTGTGATTTCAGGAGTAATGGTAGCTAAGAAAAGCATGGGAATTATGCTGTTTTACTGCAAATTTTATATTTTATTATTAATTATGATAAAGACAAATTTCAACTGAAGAGGGAAATTAATTCTTTTTCAACAAATTCGTTAAATGGAAATAAGCACAGAATTATCGTGAGATTGTATTCTTGTATGCTGAACCATGTGTCAGTTTATGGAAGCCTGTCCATTGAGCGTTTTTAAATTTGGCTATCATATTTTTAGAAAACTTTTAATTTTAGCTCTTTCATTTAAACCTATGTTACTTTCCTTTTCTTTAGCTTTCCTTTATTTCAGTGAAATTTTGTTGCTGTTATTGTTGTTATACCTGAATGTTTACTTAAATTAGTTGACTCTTTGCCTTACCTGTCAGTCATTTGAGTTATTCTTGTTGCTGTTCTTTGTCATTTTGTAATTTAATGTTTTGTTTCAGCATCACCTTGAGGCACCATTCAGTTTATATTTCTAAAAGCATTTATAAAGGTTATAATAGCTAGTTTCAAATACTAGAGTTTAGCATGTGATATACCAGTTGCAGTATTTGTAAAGCTTTTCCTGCTTCTTTCTATTGTATATTAGTACCTCTGTATGCTGTAATCATGTTTTACTCTCCTTAGTCTCCAAATTTCGGAAAAACTCAAACACAAGTGTTACAACTGATGAACCTACCACAAGCCTATGGTCATCTCCCCCCTCTTCCTGCCCCTCATCTCCACCAAGTCGCCCCCGGCTGCCGTTGTTGCCTCATGCTTTTAGAACTCCACCCATGGTCAGAAAATTCCAATCACGGTTATATTCTACCAGCCAGCCAACTTCCCGTGATTCATCCCCAGGTAGCTGTCCAGAGATATTATATGCAGATGTTCAAGCACGCCGCCACAGGTTTAAAGGTGTAGATCTATACCGGCAGCAACAGGCAAAGCTTGCTGAGCTTGGTGTCCCAGGTAGTTAGATATTTTTTGGTCACCTGCATGGTTGAAACTCCAGTTTTGCTTGTTTTTAGTTGCTGAGTGTTAAAGATTTTGTTTGTTTTAGTGCTTCAGTTTCATGTATCATTGTTTCCATTTATAAGTCCTGAACATTTGGCATTCTCTGTTTTCTTATTCGTGATATACTTGTTTGCTGTTTTGATGTTGTCCTAATTGGTTTCTATGGATTAATGATTGTTTTTCCTAAGTTCCATTTTTTGTTTCAATCTGCATGGTATAGGCATGGCTTCAAGAGCATCCCAAATACTTTATTTTATTTAAATGCATAGAAAATATGATGATGTGGAATTGATGACTTGATTTGTTGCATATCTGAATTTCCAAGCATGAATTCAGAGATGATCCAGACTTGGATTTGTCAGTGTCACTTGATATTTGTTCAACTTTTTTGTCTTTAGATTTGATCTGGTAATTTGTTTCTTTGTTGCTTTTATCAGCTGGCAGAGCAGATGACTCAAATCAACAGAGAAATATTTGGCAAACGTTCCAGAGTCCCCCACAAACTGGGTATGATCCTCCTACACAGCATAGCATGAGCATTGATCAGTTAGGCTGGTCATTACCAATTAGAGTAGAGTCCAAAGCTCACAATACTGAGATCCCAGTCACACGTTCCATCAGTGTGGATGACAGTCACTCCCGTCAAATACCCATTCATAGGGAGCATGGGCATTTGAAAGGTGAGCCCACATCTGTGAGGCAGATTCCAGTTCAGAGGGAAATGTGGCCAACCAATATTAGCTCACCACAGCAGACATCTGCTCAGAGTTTCGAAGGCTGGAAGAGTGAACCAGTAAAGGAAATTCCCATTGAATTTGGGAAAAGTTACATAGATAAGAAACCAGCTGCTAAGGCAGCTGATGAAGGTCATTTCACAGACTGGAAAAGTTCTTCAGCCAAGCAAGTTCCTGTTGAGGGTGAAAGGAGTAACGATGAAAATGAATCAGAGCAAACTTCAGAAGAAATTCCCCACAAAGGCTGGAGCAGTAAACCAGTTAGGCAGATACCTGTTGAATTTGGTGGTAAAACTGCCTCAGAGGCACCAAAGCAAACAATCATCACACAGGAAATGCCACCATGGAAGAGAGAAATACAAGCATCAGGCAGTTTGGCACCTGGCTCTTTTGCAACATTACCAGCAAAAAAATCAGTTGATGGCTTACCTGAGAGACATATGGTTGGGTCTGTGATAAATGATTATACACCAGACTCATATTCAACTCTGCCTAAATCTTCTAGAATACAGTCAAAGTCAGATCTGAGTCAAAGACAGCCAGGTTTGAGTCAGAGTCAGAGCGATTTGTTGCAAGAATTATCTGAAGACCAAACAAAAGGTAAAAAAACATGGCAGCCAAGCACATATACAGAGCAGCCAATTTTACAAGCTTGGAAACCTGTCTTGTCACCTAAACTTCAGCCAAAATGTTGGACACCATCCACTTCACCTGCAACTGAGAGAAAATTTGGCCCAAAGCATTTCTTCCCAAAACAGCAGTCCTTGTCCCCGACACAACAGCCTTTCTCCCCAACACAGCAGTCTTCTTTCCCAAGCCATCAGGAACCTTTCTCCCCAACACAAAAGCCTGGACTAAAAGTCCATCCTCTGCAGAAGGAATCAGAACTAAATGATACCAAGCCAGAACCTCAGCAGTTTGGCTTTATCCCTGTCAAGGTGTTCCATGAGGAAACAGGGGAGTCACAGTCAGGTAACATAACTTGATGCATCATGCTTGATACTTGTAGCATGGAGCACCGTGCCAGCATGTACATGATCAAAGATTTTCTGGAATGCCTTCTTTATAAAACTGTTTATGAATACATTTCATCTATCGCAGAAAGCTTTAAGAAGCATGAAGGTTAACCCTTTAATGACTATATGATTATTGAATGCCAACAAGGAAGCAACAGTGGCTCATTCCCAACAGTGGCATGCACAGAGCTTGACTGTTATTTTACCCCATCAGTTTTTTTTATTAGAAACCATGGATGTACCATGATGATAAGCATGTCTAGTTTATTCTAAATTTTCTGTGATGGCATTGGCCATTAATAACATAATACTATCCTAAAGTCCTACAAATTACAGCATCAGTAGCTAATTTGGCAGATGTAGTTGCTGTTATATAACCCAGAGAAGTGAACCTTAAGATGTGTAGCTTTCATATGTAGAAAGTAAGTTCCATTTGAATGAATTAATATGTAGACTTAGTTAACACAGAAAGTTGTACATGCTTTGAATTTTGCTTGTCCTTATTGCTTGAAAACTGTATATACTCGCTTATAACTCAACAACAAAGACCCTGATCTGCTGTAGCATAATGCACCTACAGATCAGGGTCATTGTTGTTTGTTCTTCTGCTTATTCCTGACAAACTGCACAGACCCAGATCTGCTGGCGCATTATGTGATGGCAGATCTGGATCTGCGCAGTTTGATGTTGGACTGGTCTTATAAGCGAGTAAATATGGTATAAGCCAGTAGTTACCAATTCAAGTTCTATATCCCTTACCCCAATTATGCATAGTATGAGTATGGTTTCCCACTTCATAGATTGACTATCACTAGAATCAGAAAGAAATTGTACATCAACAGAAATCATTACGACTTGCTTTTCACATTGTACCCACCACACTATACCCATTGCATAATTTTTAGCTCAACTGGTCATAGACTACAAGAACTTATGGGATGGCCTGTTGTAAATCATCCATTATCCATCTGTCTGTTTTGTTATCACTACTCCTATTAAAATACTTGGAGAATTACCATGACACTTTACATGCACATTCATTCCATGGTCTAGTTCATCCTAAATGAAAATGGTTTCGCACATGCATCCAGCGTCCATACTGGCCATCTTGAATATCTTATTATCGTTACTTCTCCTGAATGTATGATCATATCAACATAGGGTTGTCGCTCAAAGACTTGTTATCATTTATAGTTTGTCCTAATTGAAAATATCTGATATGCAGCCATCTTGAAAATCCCATTGCTACTTCTGCTGAAAGGAAAGTCATATGAACATGGGGTTTTCACCAGAAGACTTCTTATGATGTCCAGTTTGTCCTAAGTGAAAATGGTGCCACTTGGGCATCAAATATGGACATCACAGTGGCCATTTTGAAACTTTTGTTGTTGTACTTTCCTGAATGGATGGTAATGTGGTTTCACTAGAAAATCTTGTACATGCTACTTTTCATGAATGCAAAGTCACATCAGCATGGGGTTTTACCACAAGACTTTGTATGATGTCTGGTTGGTCTTAAATGACGTCCATTATGACTGTAGATCAGCCATCATGTTATTTCTCCTCCTCCAGAATGGGAAGTCATATCAACACGAGATTTCCACTGAAAGGTTTCTTATGATGTCTTTTTGTCTTAATGAAAATAATAGCAATTTGACATCCAGTATGGCCACCACAGCAACCATCTTGAAAATCTTGTTATTGCTACTGCTCATGAATGGTATTTCAACACTGGGTTTGAACTGGGAGACTTCTTTCATTCTCTGATTGGTCTTAAATGAAATGTTGCCAATGTTACATCCAATATGGCCACCATGGTGGACATCTTGATAATGTTGTTATCAATACTCCTAGAGAAACGATGGTCATATTCACATTCAGAAATATTAGCATGTCGATGACTGGAATGGATCTAATATTATGCCACAGGTAAATCAACGTGGAATTGGCACTTTTTTGTGATGTTGTCAACACATTTACTCCAGGACAAATCACATATGTTGGTGCCACCAATATATATTTTGTACTGTTTGTGGTTGTTAGTGTTTGGCCATGGATGGTGTCATTGGTAAAATTAAGTGGTTGGTGCTTCTTTTTGGGTACTTCTTACTTTGTGCATATGTCTCGACTAAAGCTGTCACTTGTTCTAGTGATGAAGATTGTCCAAATATTTCTGTTGGATGGTATATTCATTGGTAGAATGATTGAATCTGTATAATGGACGGTCATCAAGAAAAGTTGAATTCAGGTCAATGCATTTTTCAGGTAGATCATTTATACATTGCAAATGGAGTGAACAGTATAGGGCCATTGGAATGCACCTTGAGGGATACCAGATGTTACCAGGATAGATGAAGACTTTGCATCACTTAGGACTACTTATTGGAGAAAGTCTAAAATCCAACATAGTACATGTGTTCTTCTGTATAATGTAGTGATGTAGTTCTCTGAGGAGACGTTGATGGTGGCTTTATGAGAGCCTTTTTTGCAGTCTTAAAGGACTGCACCAATTTGCTGTTTTGTTGTATAGCATTTTGCAAGATTTTGAATCGGGAGTATAAGTTGCTATTTTGTTTTTGAAATCCACTTTGATAAGTACTGAGTATCTTGTAATATTCAAAGTGTGAATTGATGGAGTTGTGTGTGATACACTCAAGCATTTTGCACACAGCGTATATGAGAGATAATGATCGGTAGTTTGCAGTTGTTAAACTGTTTCCCATTTTGAAGACCGGTACAACTAGGGCTGTTTTCCAGTTGTCGGGGATTTTTTGGTTATCTAGAAGATTGAAAGAGCTGGAGTATCTGCAGTGTCGGCAATTTATCAGGAATTTGGTTATGGCTGCTTGCTTTATTTTATGTTACAAAGAAGCTTGTTGACAATTTGTTTAGTGACAGTAATTTTAGGCATTGGTGGCTTGTTGTTCTTCAAAAGACCAGGTGTCTTCCTTGGTAAAGACTGATGCAGATTGTTTGTTGAGGATATTTGCATTGTTCACACTGTCTCAGAAAAGTGTCTTTCTTCAAGGGATCAACATTAGTCTTATCCCACCTTCTATCCATGAAGAACTTGTTTGGGTTTGCTCGAAATCTGGTTAGCATGTCATAGATGTAGGTGCCCTAAGCCTTCTAACACATTTTCTGTTCTTTTATTTTAATGGCCTTGTATTTCATTCAAACATTTGACAAGTTTGAAGCCTTGACACATTTGAACCATCTGTGCTTCAGCTGGGTTATTCTTCTTGCCCAACTTTTAATCCATGGTTGACTCATTCACTGTGAGCTCATGCAGAAGGAATGTTTTCTTCCATAATTCTGTGGCACCCATCCCTAATGAATGACCAGGCTACTTTGATATGACTGAGATAAAGGCATTATCTAAGTAAATATCACTTATATTTCAAAGGATGTCCAGATAGTGCATTAGAACACAAAAATAGAATATTTCCTTTTATGAAATTACATTGTAATTGGTTCTTATGATCCCAGAAGTTACATTATAAACCAGTTATAGGTTCTTATGAGCCCAGACCAAAGCAAAATTAGTGAAATAACTTGCATTGATATAAAGAATTTGACCTATTTAATTAGATACATTACCATACCAGCATTATAAATAGGGCAGCAGTGTATTGAGGAGATATTATAGTGAGGGTCCACTATACTAAGATATGTTCAGCAGTAGTTAAATATTAAATGAACAAATTATTAAATGAACAAATAAAACAAATCAGTGAATATAATTCTATGAAAGATACTGTTTTCATTCCGATTGAAGTATACTTTAGCCAGAATTATTTGCCAAGGTAAATAAAATGACTCCATTCATATTGGAATTCACTGAAGTCAAAAATTCAGTTTCGATGCTAATTAATTAGACTAATTGATTTCATATTGGTTGATAACCAAAAGTAAGTAATATATCATGGAATGATTAACCTTCAAAACTATTTGTGCTAATTCAGGAGTTATTTCTGCTCTGCAGCCTGGAATAAAATGGCAGTAATTTGAAAAAAAAATCCTTTCAACTTAAAAGTTTAAGGTTACTCCATATATTATTTTTCTGTCCTGCCAATTTATTGTGTCCTTGACTAAGTTCTGTCAGTTGTCAGAAGTTGATTACTAGATAACCTTGTACAATTTCAGTGGAAATAATTGTTTGGCCTTTTGTTTAATGGGTGTATGAAGTCCTTCCCTTTAGCTAGACCATCCTATTGTTCACTAGAGAAAACCCAAGAGGCAGAAAAAAAATCAATAATGTCCATTTGAGATGTAGTGCTGATATTTGGACAAATGGTGTTGTCACTTACATTAGTATTTTTGCCAATATGGGTTTATGTTTCAGCGATGGAGGTGGTCAGATCACAATGTTGACATTGCGGAAATTGCTGTTGTTAGTCAGGTTTGGTGCAGTATTTCACATCAATAAGTTTGGCCTTGTAGCTGGCAGATAATCACTGCCAAATTTTGTGTATATATTATGCAGCTTTCAGGGTCTTCTGACCATCCAATTTTTGTTACCATATGTACTTGCTTATAAGTCAAAATCTAACTGTGCACTGCACAGACCCAGTTCTAATGTCACATAATGTGCTGGCAGATCTGGGTCTTTGCAGTGTGTTAGGAGTAATCAGTTGAACAAGTGGCATCAATCCTGATATGTTGGTGCATTATGTGATCGCAGATAAAGGTTTATGTTGTATGCAGTTGAACTCAACATATATGCAAGTACATATGACAGCTGTTTTGTACTTCTATTGAATAGATTCAAGGACCTTTTTGACTGGCTCACTTCATATTGCCACTTGTATGACTTTAGAACAGTATATGCAAGTTTAGAACAGAATATGCAAGTTTGGAATGAAATATGCAAAGAAAAATATATGATTGCCTTGTGTACTTCTGGGCATAATTATTTTCAAAGAAATGGTCTTGCACTTGGTTTTCAGTTAATACTACTTTTTCACCAGATTTAAAAAAAAAAAATTGAAGCAAAGATGTTAACCATCAGTTCATATTTACCTATGATCAAAGAGTGTTGAAAATTAGTCCCAGATTGCTACTGGACATTTATGCTTGAATTTTTGAACTTAAAAACAATCCATTTGTGTGTGTGTGTGTGTGTGTGTGTGTGTGTGTGTGTGTGTGTGTGTGTGTGTGTGTGAGTGAGAAATAGAGGCATTAATATATAATTAATTCTCTTTGTATATTGTGTGTGTTTGTGTGTGATAAATGGAGTCATTCATATATAGTTGATTCTTTTTGTACTGATTAAAATATTAATATTCTCATAAAATAACTTCAGTACAAATTGGCAGATTTACCATACTTTGGGATCATTGGATCTGGTTTTCTGGGAGTAACTTGATTATGTTCCCTGCCAAATACCTGAAAGAATTGCACGGATCTGGATTTCACTTTCTACATTTTTCTGCCTTATACACTAGACAATATTATCCACTGATCTGTCAAGTTTCAAATTAACTTGCTTACATTGTTGGTCATTTAGATTTTTTAAAGACTGCATATTTTATGCATTCATTTTTAGTTCACCTGGATGTAAGCCCAGTTATTGAAGTTGATGCAAATGATGCTGACTAAACTGAACAGAAAGAATCTTTGCATGAAAAACTATCAGACTTACGCCAAATGATTTCAATCAGCCATCAAATATGGCTGCTGTTAATAAAAAAAAAAGAAAAAAACTTTAATCATAGAATTTGACCAAACTGACACCTTGACCAAACTGACACCTTGGCATGAAGACCTTTGAGACTGTTTTCATAAAATGATGCATATTCTACAGTCAAATATGGACACTGTTACAAAAATAGGAAAACCTTGAAACAACTTCATCTCCAAAACTATTGAATAGAATTTGACAAAAGTTTACAAAAACACATCCAGGCATAAAGACTCTTCATATTTGTATAAATGATGCCAACATGCAATCAAATGTGGCTGATGTTAGAAAATCTTGTACTTCTTCTAAATAACTGTTTAAGAAAATTTGACCAAATAAATAGAAAGTGTTCTACTTTAAACAATTCTCATATTGATACAAAAGACGACATTCTGCCATCAGATATGGCTGCCATTACTGAATGTAGAAAGCATTTACATGACTTAATAAGATCAAAACATTCTGATCAGTTGGACCAACTTTAACACAAAGTATCCTGGCATAAGACATTTAAATATTGGACAAATGATGATATGCATCAAAATTTGATGAAGATTAAAAATAAATATAGAAACTTTATCATAATTGCTTACATAAAATATGGAATCAACGGTAATTGAGAAATTTCAGTTAAAGCATTTTCTTGGTAAACTGCTCTTGCATTTGGCAATTAGGCAGATTCATTCCGGTGAGCAATCTTGGGCCTCTTGTTTTTTTTTATAGGATTTTGATCAAACTTGGTAAATAGGCCTATGTTATCATCAAGATCTTCGATGAGTATGATTATGAGTGAAACTGAATCATATCAATGATATGACCCTGCTGAGCTTGTAGATCATTGAAAAGGATTTCCTGTGTTATGTAGAGGATACTGTGATATTCTTCATTCATATATCTGTCCATGACCAGACCTCATAAACTGGATAAATAGATTTTCCTCATGATACAGTCTGTATTTGCTTATGAGTCCAACTGCAATTGCAACTGCACAGACTCTGATCTGCTGTGATTGGCTGAATTCATTACCACTCTGGAAACAGAGCTTATATCATCATGATCATGTGCAATTTTGAAAGTAAGCGGGATTCATGCATATTAATAAGATGATCTTGCATGTGATTGGCTGATCTTGTTACCACTCAAATTAATATTTTTGACATGTTGGTTTATTATCATCAAGATCCTGGATAACTTTGATCAAAAGACAGTGCATATTAATTATGCCTTGATCTTTAGAAAGAATTTTTTTTATCAGGATATAGTAAAATAGGTAAAATGAGCATAATAGAAAGTTTGAGCCTGCTTAAATGGTTACTTCATGGTTACTTGTCAGTTATGTAAGATAGATGAGTGATATCAAGCACACCAGGACCTCTTGTTTATTAGCCTTACTCAGTTGGGCAGGCTTTTTTATAAAAAAAAAAATTCTCTTGCTCAGTTGGGCTAGCTTTCCCCTCCCCCCATCCCCCAGGTTGGGCAAGCTTCTGTCCAACCATCTGATTCTGTAGCTATTCACGCCCAGCTGGCAGTCTAATTGGTTAGCCTGTCCATGGGCATCTATGATTTGATGGATGATGACAAATGCCATCCTTGTCCAATGGGTCAGTTGATAATCATATTGATACAAATGGGTCATTACTTGACCAAACTAAACAATTATTCTCCAAAATTGATTGAATTGAACTACCAAATATGCCAAAGAGCAGCTAGGAGGGGTCTTCAGCCTACTTGAAAAGCCTGCTACAAGCACCAACATTACCAGGAAAAATAGGGGAAATAGAAAATAAAACTGAAATTTTAAATAACAGGGATCGATCGATAATGATAAGTGCTAAAAATGGCACTCCTGTTTATAGCTTGCAGACTTGATAGTCGAAAGATGTAGGACAAATAAATCAGCTTTATTACAAACATAAATATGGCAGAACATGTTGAGGAGATTGCATCAGCATGTAAAAAACAAACAAAAAATGGTGGTGCTACAAGACATCAGCACATGAAAAACAAACAAAACATGGTGGTGCTACAAGGCATTGTTGCTTTGGCTGTTGTAAAAGCAGTAGTCAATATTCAGATTGTGAATATGGGTGTGTTTTGGATTCCATTTCCAAAATCAACCCCCCCCCCCCCCAATCCATAGAAGTGCCAATGTTGGGTGCATGTCTGTGGAAGGGAAAATGTTATTGTTGACAAAATCACAAGATGATTTATCTGCAGTAAATTTGTCATAGGTGGGAATGGACCAACAATGGATCTTCCTGACCCAGTCCCAGCAGCACTCATGTCAAATCAGGTTCGATATATATGGTTATGTATAACAAAAACAAGAAAATCTTTGATTAACATTGGGAGGGGGGTGGGAGGGGAGAGTGAGGGGTGGTGTTTTTAATGATTGGCTGTGGTGGTAAAATAAAGTGTTTCAGTTTCTTGACATAGGGGCAGATCCAAGATTGAGAAGGAGGGCGTTCAGACAAGAGAAATAAATAATGAATAAGTAAATTAATAATTTAAAAAATATAGATGATACAAATTTTAATTCAAACTTAAAAGTTTTTAAATAAAGAAATGTAAAAGTAAGCATAACATTTTTTGGAATTGAGTAATTTGGTAGCATAATTTAGCATTGACCAGTTTAATCTTTAGATTTTTATGAAGTCTGTGGTTCAAATCCTAAATCAGAAGATCAAGTGGCATTAGTCACCATGGAATTCTCATTTCTCTGTATTCTGGCATCAGGATATTAGGATCAAGATATCATGATGAAAGTTTATCAGTTTTGAACATAAATCTTGCCAAAATTCAACATTTGGCAATATTATTTTTTTTTTGAGGACCAGACTTTCAAATCACAAAAGTCTGATTCACAAAGTGCAATTGCATCTTTCCTGACAGTAATACTTATGTGATTTCTTTAAGAATGACATACCATTCACAACTTTATAACAAAGAGTTTTTAAAATTTGCTTTATGGTCATCTTCACTTAATGTTTCCTTTCATATTAATATGAGTAAACACTTTATCTCAGTTACACCTAATAATTTATTGTTTTCGATCATAGACGAAGCCATTCATTGTCCTACATTTTTACTTTTAATTTAACGTAATACACATAAAACATTTACAGTAATATTATCATTGATCTTTACAGTAGGATTAGGGTACAACTCTCCATTTTGGATGGAGAAGAAGGAGGGGTGGGGGAAATTTAGATTAGCTATGCAATATTTAATGAAGCTACAGCTTGTGAGTCATTCATGCAGACTGCCATGTTTCCAGTGTCATCTGCATGCAGTGATTTGTAATACAGGCAAACTATCCTTTGGGTCGTGATTTTGCTATAAATTAGTAAGAACTGTATGTACTTATAAGACAAGTTCACATGCCAACTGCACAGACCCAAACCTGCTATCACATAATTCACCAGCAGATTTGGGTCTGCGCAGTTTGTTAGGGGTAATCAATGGAACCAACAACATGGACCCTGATCTGCAGGCACATTATGCTATGGCAGATAATGATCTTTGTTGTTTGCAGTTTGACTCCACTTATTAGTGAGTACATACAGTAGTAGATTGTGTTTAATATACAAGCACGACAGAAATCACGACAGAAATCATGACAGAAATCACGACAGAAATCACGACAGAAATCATCGTTGTTACATTCCATCTACAGGGTTAGTCAAACTATAGCTTATTATGGAAACAATTGCAAGAAAGAATCTGTGAGAAATTGAACTCAGGGGATTGTGACTTTTAGATGGTTCAAAATTTTTCTCTGCTTACTGAGATATCATATGTCTGACATGAAACACATTATTACTGCAAGTTTGAAGTAAAATTGAAGTTAACTTGAACTTGTTGTCTATAACCCCACCCCACCCCAAAAAAGATGAAGAGTAATAATTTATATGGTAGAAAGACAATTGATCAGAGATGCTTAAAGTGGCTGTATTTTGTGATTTTAATATACCATAACAACAGTTTGAGAGAGTAGAGGGTGGTGTGGTTGGGATAGCTGGCAGTCTGGCTGCTGATGTTAACTCCCACTGCTGTTTGTATATGCCTGGAATAGGCCAAAGAATCAATAGTTCTATAATGATATAACCAGTTTTATAGAACACTTGCACATACAAGCATCTATTGGAGTGTTGGATTCTGATAAGAGTATTGCTGTTTCTGCTCTTCCTTGACATAGTGAATTTTGTGCCAAGGTCAGGCAAGTACAGGAGAAGTGGAGAAGGAAGAGGGACTCAAAGGTAGCACTAGGGATGAGGTAAATGTTCCAAATTTTACTATTGTCAGCAGCTTTCATAGGGAAATTTGTTAATATAAATCATTAATTATATACACTAATAAGGTAAGTAGAAGGGTTTGATTTGAGCCAAACCTATCTCATTGACATTGTGTGTGAAATCCATGGCAATGGATTTAACATGTTTAAGGTGAATGGGTGGGAGATAGTAACATGTAGAGTCAAGATGTTCTTCCTTGAGCTTCAGACCGATAGCATGTGTGAAATTTTTAATTTGGTTGTTTATATAATGTTGTGTGAATATATAGATGACTGCAGTTTGCTGGAATTAATCTTTAAGAAAAATTGAGATACATTAAGTACTTGAACTACTTTGCATTTTTGTCATTGACTCTGTATATGTTTAGAATATTATTTGGTTCTGTAAGAATGAAATATAATTGTAAAAAAGACGTAAATGCAAAGAAAATTATGAAACAACTATGAAAGTTCATTATTCTATCGAGTCCTTCTTTTGTTCCATTGATGTCATTTATATACCACATTTATCCAGTGATAAGCCCATGCTTAGTGATAAAGCCCATGACTTAGTTTTGCAATGTAATAAATATGTACACAAGGTATCTTTTTCTGCTAATAAGCCCACCACCTTCATTTTGACAAATTTATTAGTCTGATCCCCAGGTCTTATCATAGACAAAATACTGTATTGTATGCCATCTTTGCCCTTAAGCTTTGGAAAACACCTAATTTGTCCCAAAAATAATTTTTTGCACCCGGACAGTCTTGATTGGTAAAATAATTTTTTTTTAACCCTAATTTTATTAAATACTAAAGAAGACAATCAGTTTTTATTAAGATACAGAAAGGTAATTTAACTTAGTACATTGCCATTATTTCAGAAATAAGAAGAATTAATGATGATATATGCTGCCAATAAAAGACTGTCAGCAATTGCCGATTTTTGCATATGCTGTTGAAAAAAGACTAAACAAATGCCATTTTTTCACAAATCATATGCTGTCGATGAAAGATTAAACAATTACCATTTTTGATTATCTGTAT
Organism: Megalonaias nervosa; assembly: GCA_016617855.1. Lineage (NCBI taxonomy): Eukaryota > Metazoa > Mollusca > Bivalvia > Unionida > Unionidae > Megalonaias > Megalonaias nervosa. Next base: position 45,084 of record JAECUM010001952.1, read on the forward strand.
TTTTACATTAATAATTTTTGTAAAATTGTCTGAGAATCAATATATCTGAAGTTTTTTGTTGTATAGTTTATTTGTAAGTTAACATTGAGCAATAGGCATGGTTAAAGAGAAATTTCTATTGGCAAGAATTTCTAGTTTTGAAATTATTTCTCTGGAGGTAAAGCACAACACTCGCTTAGAAAGAAAGATAAAATTGATAAAATGGGCATGCATAAACTTTTATTCCAGATACCAAATTAAATGTTGAAAATAATGTGAATCCATCATCTATTAGCTGTGTTGTCATTCTTTCATATGTTTGTTCCTCGCAAGTTGTATTTTGAAACCAACCTAGTCATAAAATTTCTTTAAAAGAAATATACAGAATGTATTTACTGCTTTATCTGTTCATGGCTTCATGAGTTAGTGTGCATGACTTATGGCTGAAAGAGTGCAGGTTTGAATCTTATTTTAATATCATCCTTGGTAGAACACCTTGGTATGTCTGGAGGCAAGACACTTTATCGCAATTTCTTTGGCCCTATATTATGTACCTGTGTTTAAGTGCCATAAAAAACCCAAACCAAACCAAAGCAAACATGAGATCAAAGAGGCATAATGTGAATCAAGAGAAGAAATAAAATCTTTGTTTAGTGGCTTACTAATTTTCATAATGTTTACCCTTAGATTAGCCTAATATCTGGAATTTTTAAATTGGATTTTATTTGGTCAGATTAATGCATTACCTTGCCATTTAGGTAAATAATGATAATCCTATGGTAAATGTTTTAAAAATATTTATTGAAAGCTTTTTTATCTATAACGTTCAAGTAAGGGAGGGAGTGAAAAATATTTACCATGATGCTCAAACACGATTATTGTTCACCCAGCTATAAATATAGACCAACTCATTCAGATGTTGGCATGATTAATATTCACCCTGCTGAATACAGACCAACTCATTCAGATGTCATAATGATGTTTGAATAGTAACAGTAATGCAGGCAATGATACTTGCATCTCAACATTGAACTTTTGTAATACTTTATCCATGGTCTTTTACTGTACAAATCCTGATTTGTTAATTGTTTCAGTAGTGTAAACCTGGTGGTACACAACATTGTGGGCCATATTTGGCATTATAATGGGGAGATTTTGAAAGAAAGTAGTACATTTTTCTCAGATTCTTGGAATGAAGGTGTCAGTAGTATTTGACAGCTCAGTTCAGTTAACCAATTACACTAAAATATAAATCTGGTGAAGTGATATTTCATGGCTTGAACTTAATTGGCATTAACAGATTGCAGTTTCACTGTAGACATTTTCTTCTTTGGAAATAATGGCATTCACATAAAAGTTATCAAAAACAGAAATATAAAGACTAAAATTATGTTGATTTCAATTTATTTCCATTGTCAATTTAATGATTACTCCTCTGACTACAAAATGAAAATCTTGCCTCACTCCCAACCTGAGCCAGAGTTTTTCAGCAGGTGTTTTGGAAGTTAATTTCACTCCCAACCTGAGTCTAAGTTTTTCAAGAGTGTTTTTGGAAGTTAATTTCACTCCCAACCTAAGCCAAAGTTTTTCAACAGGTTTTTGGAAGTTAATTTCACTTCCAGCCTAAGCCAAAGTTTTTAAACAGGTTTTCTGGAAGTTTAATTTCACTCCCAACCTGAGCCAAAGTTTTTCAACAGGGGTTTTGGAAGTTAATTTCACTCCCAACTTGAGCCAAAGTTTTTCAGCAGGTGTTTTGGAAGTTATTTTCACTCCCAACCTGAGCCTAAGTTTTTCAACCGGGTTTTTGGAAGTTAATTTCACTCCCAACCTGAGCCAAAGTTTTTCAACAGGGGTTTTGGAAGTTAATTTCACTGCCAACCTAAGCCTAAGTTTTTCAATGGGTTTTGGATGTTAATTTCACTTCCAACCTGAGCCTAAGTTTTTCAACAGGATTTTTGGAAGTTAATTTCACTGCCAACCTAAGCCTAAGTTTTCAACAGGGGTTTTGGAAGTTAGTTTCACTCCCAACCTAAGCCTAAGTTTTTCAACAGGGTTTTTGGAAGTTAATTTCACTCCCAACCTAAGCCAAAGTTTTTCAACAGGTTTTTGGAAGTTAATTTCACTTCCAACCTAAGCCAAAGTTTTTAAACAGGTTTTCTGGAAGTTTAATTTCACTCCCAACCTGAGCCAAAGTTTTTCAACAGGGTTTTTGGAAGTTAATTTCATTCCCAACTTGAGCCAAAGTTTTTCAGCAGGTGTTTTGGAAGTTATTTTCACTCCCAACCTGAGCCTAAGTTTTTCAACCGGGTTTTTGGAAGTTAATTTCACTCCCAACTTGAGCCTAAGTTTTTCAACAGGGTTTTTGGAAGTTAATTTCACTCCCAACCTGAGCCAAAGTTTTTCAACAGGTTTTCTGGAAGTTAATTTCACTCCCAACCTGAGCCAAAGTTTTTCAACAGGGGTTTTGGAAGTTAATTTCACTGCCAACCTAAGCCTAAGTTTTTCAGTGGGTTTTGGATGTTAATTTCACTTCCAACCTGAGCCTAAGTTTTTCAACAGGATTTTTGGAAGTTAATTTCACTGCCAACCTAAGCCTAAGTTTTCAACAGGGGTTTTGGAAGTTAGTTTCACTCCCAACCTAAGCCTAAGTTTTTCAACAGGGTTTTTGGAAGTTAATTTCACTCCCAACCTAAGCCTAAGTTTTTCAGCAGGGTTTTTTGGAAGTTAATTTCCTTTTCCCAAATTTTTGGACAACATTTTTTATTATTTTGCATCTGAAAATGGATCATGACAGTATGTGTGAATTCGGTAAGGTTTGTATGCCCTTCATGATTGTGGATGGGGCCTTAGTGTTGCCCCTTATCTGTCCAATTCATCTTTGTGTTGAGGTCATCTGTCCAATTATGCTTTGTGTTAAGGTCATCTCACCAATTAATCTTTGTGTTCTGGTCATCTGTCAAAGTATGCTTTCTTTTAAGGTTATGGGTACAATTAAGCTTTGTGTTGAGGTCATCTGTCCAATTAAGCTCTGTGTTGAGGTCATCTGTCCAATTAAGCTTTGTTGTAAGCTCACTTTAGAAGAAAGTTTATGTTCCATGAGTACATGTCTAGTTAACTGACCAAACTTAACAAATTCTTAAAGATATGATTTCATGAGTCTAGCTTTGATTTGCATCTGCTTCTTTCAAAAACACTGTTGTAAATAAATGTGGAGTTATGCTTTCTAAAAAGAAATTTCCAGTATGCCATATTCATCATGTCACATGATGTGGTGCAAATTTTTAGCATGCCATATTCTTTATGATGTGGTGGTGGTAGAAGTGTTTAGTGTGCCATATTCATTTTGACACATGATAGTGGTAGAAATGTTTAGTATGCCATATTCTTTATGACACATGGTAGCGGTAAAAATGTTTAGTGTGCCATATTCTTTATGATATATGGTAGTGGTAGAGCTGTTTAGTATGCCATATTCATTATGACACATGGTAATGGTGGAGATGTTTTGTATGCAATATTCATTATGACACATGGTAGTGGTAGAAATGTTTAGTATGCCATATTCTTCACAAGACATGGTGGTGGTAGAAATAAGTTTACTATGCTAAATTCATTATGACACATGGTAGTGGTGAAAATTTTAGTATGAAAGTTATTATGATGTTTTAGTAATGGAATAATGTCATTTTGAAGTTGTTTTAGAGTTTCAGCTGTTAAAACTAGGTCAAGTTAATTTGACTAATGTATCTTTAATTGGATTTATTTTACAGAACAGTAAATATCTTCTCCATTTCTTTGAAGTATGATGGTCTGATTTTGATGGTAGTTATTAGGATAGATGAGTTTTCAGATGATTCAACCTTTTGGCATCTTTTTGGGTTGAATCCAAAAATTAAAAAAAATAAATAATCAATTTTCATTAAAATACCAGTGATGGGTGGGTGGGTTGTATTGATATTGGCTGCAGGACTTTTATTTATAAAGGAATATTTATTTTATGCATGAGAAATTGTTGGCCTTTTAATTTTTATGAGACGGTTCACTTGTATGAGGATTGATTCAAACTGGGGTACGCTTTCTTCGACATGAACAATTTACAGAGTGCTAAAGTTAAGAATGGTTGGCATTCCCTGTATATTTTATTCTCTTTGCTTTGTGAATTTTACATTTGATGTATTAAGAGGTCTTTTATTTACTCTATAAAAATAAAAATACAGATAGATAATAAGTAACAATTAAATGTGCAAAAATGATATAGCTTTTCTGTGTTTTCAATGTTCAGCACTCCCTCACTCTAACACCCTTCATTATAATACCATTATTGTTATATGTTTTGTATGGTCTTGGATCCCATTTCATTAAGTGGTATGAAATTATATTCATTATACAGTAGTCTCATTTTAAGGTGGTATGGACAGCATTATAATGAGGGAATGATTTAGCTATATTTATTCTGTTGGCTGCCTAGAGTTTCAGTAGATGAATATTTTTTTGTTCATGTCAGATTCAGGTACAAGTTTTATAGATAATTATTTCTACACGTATCAGATCATACAACAAAGATTATAGATGTTTCATCAAAATTACATTTCCACAAAATGGCACTTGTTTATCAAATGTTCTGAATTCAGTGGCAGCCAGTAATAATCGACCTCTTTGTTAGATTTTCATTAAATTTCAGAGATTGTCATTTATCCGATTGTCGTATTACGTCCAGCAGATTTATACAAAAATAAAGTTTAGAAATCAAGACTATGTTCAGTTGAAATGCAATATAAAGTACTCAGCAGGGAATATAGTTGTCCGTAATGTATTTGAAATTGATTTTCTTGGGCAAAATGTTACAGATCCAGTATGGTCATGGGTAATTACTACCAGTATATCTTTTGCAATCTGTACAGATCTACAGTGATGTTTTACATCAGAAAGCTTTAAGTTTGAAGAACTGACTGTACCGGTAAACATTTACTATTTCAAGATTTTGAAGTAACTGGTATTTTTTTTATCACTTGGGGCTTTCCTTCATTAGCTTCAAATTTCAACTCCTTTATGCAGACAGAAAAACTTGGCCAAAGTGTTGGAAAAAATCAGAGCTGATCAGGTCAGAAAACCAGTTGAGGTAATTAGCTGCTACTTTGTTGCACTACATGGTTTTCAAAAAGAATTGCTGAAGAAAAGCATGTTTTTCAAGATGGCAATTTCTGCATAATAGTTTACTGTATTTAGTGTAAAAAAATTACGGTCACACACAAGAGACACTGAATCTAAGTAGCTGTTTGTCTAAGATGATTTTGCTGTGTGAACAAGTCCAATTTGTTAAAACACTTAACCAATTAGCTCATCTTGTCACAAGGCCAAGTGAGCTTGTGATGTGGCCTTGCATCTGCTGTGTTACCACTCTGGAGTTCCTATTTTGGATTATGGGCATATATTATCTAAACCTCAGACAACGTTGATAATAAGTGATATCCATGCATGTTAATGAGGTGATCTTTCATTTTATTTGCTGAGCGTTTACTTGAAAAGCTCAAACCATCAAGATTTCACATGTTTGCCAATGAACAAGAAACAGGCCTATGGATGAGATGAACTTGCATATGATTGGCTGAGCTTGTTAACCTCTTTGGAGTTTCATTGCACTAAGAATAAATATGCTGGTTTCATCAGGATTTTGCATGAGCTTACTAATGAGCAAGATCCATGCATACTAATGAGGTGATCCTGCAAATGATTGGCTGGACTTGTTATCACCCTGGAGGCTATAGCAAACTTGTAATAATTACTTATGTCTATAAGATCTTTGAAAAGTTTGATAATGAGTAGGAGGCTTGGTTATTTATAAGATGGCCCTGCATCTGAAACAGAGATATTTTTGAACCTCACTGTAGAGTTTATTTTTGAGAGTTATTGTGGGAAATAGGCCTGTATCATCAAGCACTTGATTGAGTATGATTATGATTGAAATTCATGCATATTAATGACATGACCTTGGATCAGATTGGCTGAGCTTGTTAACATTCAAGCATCTGTATTGCTGATGAAGGTGAAACTTGTCGAGTAGTCATATATTATTAGATATTGAATATGTTTGATAGTGTGCAAGATTTATGCATATTAATGAGGTAATCTTGTATACAAATGGCTAAGCTTGTTATGACTGGATTTTTCTACACCATGTTAAATAAATTTATACACAGGTAATCAGTTATAGACAGGTTCATTAAAAGTGAGATCAGTGGATATTATTTGTTTACAATGGATTTGTGGATATTAATGGTATACATTGCAGCTGTAGATATTAATGGTATACATTGCATATGTGGATATTAATTGTATACATTGAATCTGTGGATATTAATAGCATACATTGAAGCTGTAGATATTAATAGTATACATTGCATCTGTGGGTATTATTAATATACATTGGATCAGTGGATATTAATGATATACATTGGGTCTGTGGATATTAATGGTATACATTGCTTCTGTGGATATTAATATACATTGCATCTGTGGATGTAAATGGCATACATTGGATCTACAGATATTAAAGGTATATATTGGATCTGTGGATATTAATTGTATACATTGCATCTGTGAATATTATTGGTATACATTGGATATGTGGATATGAATGGTGTACATTGGATCAGTGGATATTAATGGTATGGATGTGTGGATATTAATGGTATGCTATACATTCCATCTGTGGATATTAGTGGTATACATTGCAGCTGTAGATATTAAAATGGTATACATTACATCTGTGGATATTAATGGCATACATTGCAGAAAGTGAGATGGCTTACATAGTTTTTGTTATACTATTATATAAACCAGTTTAGTGAAATTGTTAACATTCAAGCGAGGTGAATGACGTTAGGCCCACATGGAGTTTATGTTGCAATTTACTTCCATATAGAGCTGGTGCCAAAGCATCTGAATTATTCCACTTGCCTGTGGGAGAACGATGGAGCCATTGTTGGACATTTGTGTGGTGATACCAGTTTATATCTCAGTATTGTCATATGATTTGTGTATAATATCTTGGACATACAAGCAATTTGATGTCCATGAGAAATACAGTAAAGCCTCGTTAATTTGGACTGCATTTATGCAAGGGTCTTGGTATCCAGATTAGTTTTTTAGAATGATGCCTTTCATTGTTTTTTTTTGGAATCCATTCATTTTTACTGTTGTGTATCATAACATTCCAGATGGATAAAATATGAACAGACTGTGAAGGTATTCCATACCCCTCCCCCTTTATTTTTTTAAAAAAAATCCTTTATCTTTACAGTTTCAAAACTTGGTCCAGTATTGAGTTGACATGCCATTAAACCCCTATATATACATGCTCAAAATTTTCCTTTTTCATCTATCAGTATTTGTAGGTCTGAGATTTTGCAGATTTTTTTTTAACGTTTACTCTGTAAATGATATGATGATGTATCATTGGATAAAATCTTAGACTAATCAAGGAAATGCAGTTTATATCACAAATTTTGACCCTGTATTTTAAGGATTCCTTATTTTATATGCCATTTAAAAAATTTTCACATTATTATCTTTTGTTTTTTATTTTAGTTTTACATGTAACATTTATTTGGATAGCTTTATCTTTTCCTACATGTTTGGTTATTTTTTGCGATTATTTATCTTTAGATTTGTAGAACTTTCCCCTTAATTAGCTGCATATAGCAAGTGTTGTGCTGACATGCCAGTGGACATTATACATACATAAATATATATGTATTTTTTAAACTGTCACCCATTATGTTAGTCAATCCAGGATTGTTGATTCAGTGTTTGAAGAAGACATGCATTGGGTTATTATTGTGGCTTATTTAGCCTGAGTGAGAAATGCAATTCATAAACAACTTTGTTTTTATACAAGAGAAATGTTATCATTACAAGGGATGACACTTTTTGTTCCAGGAATTTGCCAATAGTATTATTTTGTAAATAAAGCGGTTTGATGAGGTTCAAAATAGAAAAGGTAAGACAAGGGTCGTAAGAACCAAACAAACCAGACGTTTTCATACACATACAAGAAACTGGGCTTTTACCCATGTTTGAAAATTATCAGTTAGGGTCACTTGTTTTGCCTTGCATTTACATGTACCCAAATATGCCTATACCTGAGATAAAGAAAACCTGATGTGTGTTTAATTCCATATGCTAAATGATATTGAGCACATGACAGGCAACTTCGCTGGAATTCATATTTTCTAGTTGTAATTTCAGGAGGAAGTTTCATTTTCCATCTGGTGTTGACCTTTTAAGTGTTTGCAAAGTGAACTGATAATACTTTTTGATAGTCACTGGCCTTCCACTTGTGGGAGCTCCTTCTTCATTCTTTCTAAAGTTCAGTATTGAACATGACCAGACATTTGTCACTTGATGCATTTAGATCACTTTTTGGGGGAAGTGGGGCAGTTTAGTTGACAGATGCTAAAAAAAAATCTCTTTTTTTTTGGTCACCATAAGTCCTGGTTCAGTATAATCAGCAGGAAATACCAGTATGTTGTAAATCAGTGATGTGCATATTTGGGGCCCTACATTCAGATGCAGATGTCAGTACCATATATACTCGCTTATACGTCAAATCAAACTGCAAAGAACAAAGATCTTAATCTGCCTTAACATAATGCACTTGCAGATCAGGTTCTATCTCGTTTGTTCTACCGATGACTCTTAGCTCTACTGATGTCAGATTTGGGTCTGTGCAGTTTGTAGTTGGACTCTTATTAGCGAGTACATACAGTACTTGCCTTTTCTGATCAACTCATCTTTGTGTCCATTCCTACTTCTGGTAATGACCTTAGCTCTGCACCCATACACATAATTGGATCCCATTTTGGTAGATGAATTGCCCTTTTACAGGTTCATGTAGATGTGCCATTAAGGACTCAAGGTACTAATTCAGTTCCCATAGTAAACCTGTGCTAACACCATGATATTAAAAATTCAATAACTTAAAATTTCTGAGTGTCCATGATCAAATCAATATTTATCAGTATAGATGAAACCTGGATGTCAGCTTCTGTGTAGAGGAAAGGATATGAACCGCGACATTTTCTGGACCTGCATGTGTTTGAAACATGTGCTTTCAATTCTGCACCAAAGAGTCAGGTGCTAATTTTAGTAATGAGTGTTCCAAACTCAAGACTGTTAAAGGACTGGAATTCCATCAATAAAACAATGTCTCTTAATTTTTTCACCAACAGCTAGGATAAGCTCTCAAGGGATTCATTTTCCTAAAACATAACTTACATTATTAACCAATCCTGGCCAGCCAAACCCATATATACTCTATTTTATGTTCACCCATTTCCAGGCTGGTTCCCATTTTTCCATACCATTAGTACTGTGTGTCCATAAGACTTCATCTTTTCAGGTCCTGGACATTGGTTGGATTTGTTTTCCTGTTTAGGATGTTGCCCCTTCATGATGTACACATCGCAAATAGCTCTAGTTAATTTTTCTCCCAATTTGTGTACAAAATTCTGGCCCACATTTAATTTCTGCACAATAATTATTAAGAATTATTATTGTATACTGTCTGTATTTGCTTATAAGATGGGTCCAACTGCAAACTGCACAGACCCAGATCTGCCGTTGCGTAATGTATTGGCAGATCTGGGTCTGTGCAATGTGTTAGGAGTAATCAGTAGAACAAACAGCATAGACCCAGATCTAAATACGCCTTATGCTACAGCAGATCAGGATCTTTGTTGTTTGCAGTTTGTTCTTGACTTGTAAGTGAGTACATATGGTATAATATAAATTGGCAGACATTTGATATTGTTGAACCCTTGGGTTAATTGTATTATCAGCAGTCTGCATCATCACTTAGCAAGAGTTATAGTCCTTGACTGTCAGACCCCACCCATCTTCATTTCTGTACAAAAACTGATTATACTTATTGCAAATTTTTTTTTGGGGGGGGGCTGGGGAGAGTAGATTTGAGGAGCCATGTCTGACCATCACACTTTTCTTTACTTAATATCTCCTTAGCCCCTTGAAATATCTCTCTGAAGCTTGCAATGTTTTTATATCATGAATAGATATGAGTCCAGTGGGGGAAAAAATGGGGCATGTCTGAACTGCATTCTAAGAATTAGTTCTGTTTTAATTAATTCTGATGGTGGCTGATAAGAAGAGGATCACCTGTTGTCAATCATCTGTTGTATGTCTGTTCATTAGCACAAGTTTATTATCACTGCCCCTAAACTACCTGGACGATTGCCATGAACATTACACCTGCACTCATTGCAAGCTCTAGTTGGTATTGAATGAAAATGGGGTCACTAGGGTATCCAGTATGGTCATCACAGTGACCATATTGTTATCACTACTCCTCCAGATTGGATGTGTGCTGTGTTTTTTAAAATTTATTTTTAATGTAGCTTTAACAATTTTAGTCCTATTGCTATGATGTGGTAGATTATAGTGATCCCAAGCACTGGGACATCATGCCACAGACAAGTAGCATGTATCCCACCCAGTCACATTATCCAGACACCAGGGGGACCATTCTAACACTAACCTGTTAATGCTGAGTGCCAAAGGAGGCAGCTGCTACTACCATTTTTATAAGCCTTTGGTATGACTGGGCTGGGGATCTGGGGATTGGCTGGGGATCGAAACTGTGACTTCCCACATCTGAGCCTGTCATATAAACATGAGGTTTTCACAAATAGCCTGCTTGTGTTGTCTAGTTGGTCCTACATTAAAAACTGGTGATAAATAATCTCTGCCAATTGCACTCTTTTACAGGTTTAAAAAAGTTATTTCCAATACATGTTTATATTTGGCCAGAGTTGAGGTTTTAGGCAGTACTGGTTGTTAATCTCTTAATTCCTTTGCCTTTTGGTAATCAGTACATTGAGCACAAAAATCCATATTTGTGGTCATGTATAATATTAGATATTATGAGTTAGGTAAGAAATTGTTAATATTAGGAAAGTGTGAGGTCTAAATAAGAAAAACCTACTATTACCAAATTAAATTAATTTTTAATTCAGTCATGTTTTAACTGGCACTTAACATGATTATTTTATACAGAAATTATAATCCATTATTATTATTATTATTATTATTATTATTATTATTATTGGGATAATATCAAATGAAAATTAAATTGTGTCTTTAGTTTAATCTGTGACTGGAACTTTTTAAAAATTTTATCCCAGATTTCACTAATAATAATAATAATAATAATAATAATAATAATAATAATAATAATAATAATCTTTATTTAAAGAAAGTTACATAAAATGCTAAAACATAGTTTCTCTTGAGGCCCTAAAATAAAATAACAAAGGTGTATGCACATACATTTAAGGTAAAATAATATGTAACCAACATCATTATAAAACGCTAGTCCATATAATGTAAAAGTCATGGAACAGAGAGACAGAAAGAATAAAATCCAACAGTAACAATCCATTTATGTCTGTATTTTGATTTAAATTCTTGCTGCCTGTGTCATCCTGACAGGTAGTGAGTGGTAGTTTCATGCCATAGCATCAGAGGAGGAATTCAGTTTCACAAGGGTTATCTTAGGCTTCATACAAATTAAGGTAGCCATGGTAACCCATCTAATAGAGCATCAGACATGTAATCCAAGGGTTATGGGTTCAGTACTCACCCAAGTCAATCCAGGTCAGCCGCCTCAGTGTGTCCTCTGGGGGAAGTCCTTTAATTCCCATTTCTTTGGCTATGATATAGCCAATAAAAGTGCCTTAAAACCAACAAAACCAAAAGCATAGTACAAATCAGTCTTTCTGATAAAGAGGAAGGCATCACACAGGGTAATAGTCAGGTGTCCATCCAGTTTTAATATGCATACTGCTTGCATTAATGCTTCCACTATCTCCCAGACCATGTATAACTTAAAATGGGGACTGTGCTTCATAGTACACACACAAGAACTTCACACAATGGGGCTTGAGAATTTTCCATCACACACACCAGAACTTCACACAATGAGGCCTTGAGAATTGCTATCACACACACTGGAACTTCACACAATGAGGCCTTGAGAATTTGCCATCACACACACTGGAATTTCACACAATGAGGCCTTGAGAATTGCTATCGCACACACCAGAACTTCACACAATGAGGCCTTGAGAATTGCTATCACACACACACTGGAACTTCACACAATGAGGCCTTGAGAATTTTCCATCACACACACCAGAACTTCACACAATGAGGCCTTGAGAATTGCTATCACACACACCAGAACTTCACACAATGAGGCCTTGAGAATTGCTATCACACACACTGGAATTTCACACAATGAGGCCTTGAGAATTTGCCATCACACACACTAGAACTTCACACAATGAGACCTTGAGAATTTGCCATCACACTGGAACTTCACAAAATGAGGCCTTGAGAATTACTGTCACACACACTGAAACTTCACACAATGAGGCCTTGAGGATTACCATCACAGGCACTGGAACTTCACAAAATGAGGCCTTGAGAATTGAACTTATACAATGGAACTTCACAAAATGAGGCCTTGAGAATTGAACTTATACACTAGAACTTCACAAATGAGGCCTTGAGAATTGAACTTACATAGATCTTTGTGAGTCTGGAACAAGTTACACTCAACAGATTGACAATAGCACCCAGTTTATTCCCAGGACTGGTCAGATTTCTCTCTACCCTATTCATGTTATGGGTTTCTTGTACTGTATGTACTCACTTCTAAGTCAAGTTGAACTGCAAACAACATAGCCCCAGATCTGCCATTGCATAATACACTGGGAGATCAGGGTCTAGTTTTTGTTGTACTGATTACTTACAACAAACTACATAGATCCAAATTTTATGGGTGCATTATGTGATGGCAGATCTGGGTCAGTTTGGAATTGGACTTGTAAGTGAGTATATATTGAAGTAAACTGTTTTAGATAATAATTGAAATGTTTCAACCATAAAGTGGTCAGTTACCATCATCCAGCTGACCCTAATCAATCTGATATGTAACATGGCCAACACTGCCCACTGGTCAGTCTGATGATTATGCAAATAAGTATATGAAATCAACATGCTGTAATACACCACAAGGAAATACAGACAGAATTTTCATGCCTGAATGGAGGAAATACAGTGTTTGTATGTCTGAATTTAAGTCTCTTTGGTAGTTCCTATGGGTTCTGTGGAAAGATGAAACATGAAAGTAGATTTTCCTGAATTTCTTAGACAGAAAATTGAGGTTTTAAATGGTAAGAAGTTTTAGAGCCCTGCCTTCCAAGTGTAGAGCAGTACATTAATTGCTGCTTGTATGTGTCCATTCTCCATTCACACATTACATAGCCACCTTACTCGTGCAATCCTTATGCATAACTGGCTGCCATTTTGGTGGATGATTTGATTGTATCTCTATCTGCATCTTAAAAGGTTTGTCATTTTAGGTCGAAGTTTGATGGAGTTATTGCCCTTTTTATGTCAAGTTTAATCTCATGCAGCAGTTCCATCAGCAGCACAGTTTCAGGAACCATTCATCATATTCTTTAGGATATTTATGTGTATTCATCTAATAGATGTGACTTTCTGGGAGCAGTTTTAATCACACTTCCTTTGCTGTTGTTTTGTTTGCTTGAATGGTCTGTGCATCAGAGCAAATGCAACCTTTCAAAACAAGGGATTGCCATATGGTGCCTAGAACTTCATGCTATAAATATCAGCAGGGGTACCATGTCAATCTGATTAAAATCCCGGTCTCCACTGTCCTACATGAAGATCTGACAGCCATGGCTTAGGGGTCATGTTCTGGTGACCTTTGAATTAGCCAATAGAAATGTAGCTTTCAGAAATTTGAAAGTGAATTAAATTGCTTGGCACACATTGATGCTCTTCAGCCGTCTCCCAGACCTGAAAGTTTAAGACTTCATCTAATTGACTGATAAAATAAGTGATTATGGTAATAACATGTGTCACCAGAAGATGACCCCTAAGCGGTCGCTGTCAGATCTTCACCACTGTCAGATCTTCACACTTGCTTATACATTGAGCCTAGCTGCACACTGCATAGACCCATATCTGCCATCACATAATGCACTGTCAGATTTGGGTCAGTGCAGTTTGTAAAATGTTTATAAAGTGTTTCCAGTAGAACAAGCAGCGTTGACCCTAATCTACTGGCATATTATGTGATGGCAGGTAAGGGTCTTTTTTGTTTGCTATTGGACTTAATTAATGAAAATGAGTATAGACAGTAAGTCTTCAAATTTGTTCCTTGTTGATAGCTAGTTTTGTAGCTTTGGATTTTTTAAAAATGAGTTTGAGATCATTTGTTTTTCAATTTTTGAGTCTTACATTCATAACTTTAGATATGGACAACAACAACAACAACAACAACAACATTGATTTTGGACAATAGTTGTATATGTAAATCTTTGTGGATATTTGTTTTTATGTTTCTTTAAATAGAAAACATGTTCTACTGGTACATAGTTTTAGAGTGGATGGAATACAGTTGTTTCTGATATTTTAGATTTGTAATTTTGTTTCAAACAAGTGGATTCAGACAAAATGCCATAGTTAAGGCCAAATGCTTCATCCGAAGGTGCTTCAGGGGTGTGATGTTTTAATTTAATTTGGCATGCTGGTTGAGTTCTCTCCAACCAACCAAATGCCCATGAATCATTCAGATTCTTGTTCTGTTTGCTTCCATCAGGAAGTTGATGTCAGTGTCAGCCTATAATTCATGAAATTTTGGCAGCATTTATCTTATCTTTCTGTGTTACCTCATCTTGAGTTGAAATTAGGCAGCCTTTTATGAAATATGTATCACTGGATTTATTACAGTGTTGGCCTACTTTGAGCTTCCACATTCTGCACTATTCAACTGTTGGAATTTTTGGGAGAAGATAAGTTTTCAGTCAGATTATTGATATTTGTATTTTATTCTTTTGCAATACAGCTATAACAATACACCATGAAACTGAGTTGAAATATGACTATTCTATGAGTGGTTTAGATAACTTTTTTAAAATTGTAGACCAATTTTATCAATGTTCATGTGGAGTAGATACCACAAATCAGCACCTAACTCATAATGAAAATATTCAGTTTTGCACTTGTACTATGATAATCAGGTTTTTGGTTTGTTTTTTTTAACCTGTGAATACATAATACCTAGTGAAACATGAAGAATAGACATTGTATACCTGGTACAAAATGCTCTTTAATTCTACTGATTTTTTTCTCAGCGTAGTGTGACCTGGATCAAGCATCTATTATGGACCACCAATTTAATTTTCAGAGGGAGGGGTCCTGGAATATTTGTTCCAAGCTGGCATGTTTTGTTTGGTTACCTCAGCAAAATATTTTTCAATTAATATAATGGGTATAAACAAATTCTCTTTCTGAAAATAAATAAAGTGCAAGAATATTTTGGGGGACAATTTGGGATCCAGAAATTTATTTTCAATCAAAAAAAGGCACCCCACTCAGGAAATTAAATGGTCAGTCCCTTAAGCATTATTTCAGTCATAGATATACAATAACTGTAATAAATGCATGCCATTGTAAGCTTCAAAATGTTCATTAGAACCTGTTTGCCACTAATTTTGTTCCTTTTTCATGAATATAATTAGAAACCAAGTTTATTAACTGCAAAATAGACTTCGCTTAGTTATTCAGGAAATGAATAAATGAATGTTGTAAGTGAATGTTAAGGTAAATGTGAATAGCTTTACATCGGAAAATGATACTGTATTCTAAAACATAGAGAATGCTGAAAATTACAGAAGCATCTCCAGTGATCAAACACTGGACTACTGAGTTTTAAAGCTAGTTCACTGTTCAGACCATGCCATTTATACAGGATTTAGAAAATTACACTAAATGAAACTTTTCACTTAAAGTTAACAGAGCTCCTTGTCCATTTTTGCTGAAATAAAACAATTTTCAGATTTTTCATAATTTATATTTAAACTTATTTAAGTTCTTTTTTATAAAAATCTCTTTCCAGTTGGAGACAGTTTAGATGAGTGTAAAGACTCTATTTCAAGCTCCATCTTCCTTGGTAAGTATTTTTTCAGTTTCGACTGTTATGGTAAAATTAAAACCATCAGTTGTATGCATAGGTGTGTGATAGAGTATGTTTGTATGTATGAATTAGATTGAACAGCATGTCAGTAAAATGTGTACTGTATGGTACCAAGTAAAAGTGAGATTAGAAAAATGTAACCACATATATAAGGAATTGAACAAAAAATTTATATATATATATATATATATATATAGAGAGAGAGAGAGAGAGAGAGAGAGAGATATCTTGGCAATACCTTTTTGATCCAATTTTATCTGACCTTCCATGTGTACACACTTATAAGTCTACCCAACTGCAAACAATGTTCCAGCAGATTAGGGTTTGTGTTGTTTGATCAACAGATTACTCCTAACTAACTGCATAGACCCAGATCTGCAAGTGCATAATGCGATGGCTGATCTGGATCTGTGCTGCTTGCTGTTTTGCTAGACTTATAAGCAAGTATATATGGCATATCAATACAGTTTCCTATAAGACTTTAAATGTGAATATAGATGTAGTAAACAGTTTGAACACTTGCAGGACTTCAAAATTATTGCTGTATATGGACAGTTATTGTTTATACATGCATATAAGAGAAATATGCAAGCAAAATTACAGTAAGTGAGGGGGTTCATGATGGAGTCCATTATAAGCAGGTGCTCCATGCATGTTTGCGCCCATGATGACAGGTTTCCTTGCAGTCTATCATATTTAGGGAACTGGATTATAACAAACAAAACAACAATCCCGAAGCTCTCAAACTTTATGATTTATGGTCTTTTTTAAATTCATGCACTGATGATTCATACCAGAGATTAATCTGCATGACAGCTGCACCATCCAAGCCGATGCTAGGTTTTTGAACAAATGGATTATTATATATTCAGCAATGTCTTAAAAGTAAAACCAACAATGTTAATATTATGGTTGTAACAGGTATATAGTTACTTTAACATGTGTATGTGGTAGAGAAACAGATTAATCTGCACTATCATATCAAACACAGCTGTTATAACATGAAATTTGAATACCAGGCACATTTGAACTTGTGAACTGAATCATTATGGTTGCAGTTGCACATTGCATTGCATTCAGTCAGTTTAATCAGAGAACTCTTCATTTTTAGTTTGCCATATAAAGTACAGGAGAGCTTGCCGTATATACTTGCTTACCATATATACTGTAAACTGCACAGACCCAGAACTGCCGTCTCGTAATGCGCTGGCAGATTTGGATCTGTGCAGTTTGTTCAGAGTACTCAGTGGAACAAAGAACATACACCCTGCTCTGAAAGTGCATTAAGCTAGGCAGATCAGGATCTTTGTTGCTTGCAGTTTGACTCCTCTTATAAGCGAGTATATATGGTATACTATGGTCATGGTATTATTGGCATCAGAGGATGTGGCCAGCAGGTTAAGATTTGTTTGAAGGAAATATGCAAATTAATTTCACTTCTTTTGATTCGTTATAATATGTTTGGCCTTATATAATGGCCCCCTACCTTTTAATAGAAAAATATGAATAGATTCAAAGCACTGCTCTGTGAAACTTTTTTAATGCAGTGAAACATATTACAAGTAATTTTCTCCTTTTGTCCCTATTTTATCAAAGCAGGGATTGTATGATATGATCCATCCGTCTGCCTGTCTTTTACCACAACTTTTTAAACAGTAGGGTTGAATTTCATGAAACTTTGTTGTTATATTGCCAGTATAATCAATATCTGTGAAAGGAATATCATCATTGCCTCTGCCCCTTTGGTTTCTGGGATAGGGTCAGAGGTCAGACATACAAAAATTGTAGTTACAATGTCATTGTTCACTTATTTTCTGACCATGCTTCTTATATGGAGTCCTAACTAGAAAATGCGTCATACAAGTCATGGATTTTGCATCATGATTGCAGAGTCACTGTATGGGGTTGGAGATGAGTGGAAGGGGCTTGGAATATAACTCCCGGGTCACTGTTTAGGGTTGGAGATGAGCGGAAGGAGCTTGGAATATGACCTCTGGGTCACTGCTTGGGATTGGAGATAAGTTGAAGGGTCTTGCATTATGACCTCTGAGTCGTTGTCAGTGGCTGGAGATGAATGGAAGGGGCTTGTATTTTAACTCCTGGGTCACTGTCTGTGCTTGGAGATGATTGGAAGGGACTTGGAATATAATCCCAGGGTTACTGAATGAGGTTGGAGATAAGTGGCAGGGGCTAACATTATGACCTGTGGATCACTTCTGGGGTTAGAGATGATTGGAAGGGACTTGGAAATATAATCCCAGGGTTACTGTATGAGGTTGGAGATGAGTGGCAGGTGCTAACATTATGACCCCTGGATCACTGTCTGGGGTTGGAGATGAATGGAAGGGGTTTGCATTGTGACCTCTGGGTCATTGTTTGGGGTGGGAGAAAAGTGGAATGGGCATGGAATATGCATTAAAATACAAGGGGATTTGGATGGTGAGTTGTTGCAGTTGCTCATTTTTTATGTTGCAGCATAGATTTCTTTGTGTACTTTACTGTTACACCAATACCTGTGCTCTGACATTTATATTGAAAGTCTTCTGAGACACTCTGGCCTCTTAATTTTTTTATAACCATTGATTGACATTATGACCCCTGGATCACTGTCTGGGGTTGGAGATGAATGGAAGGGGTTTGCATTGTGACCTCTGGGTCATTGTTTGGGGTGGGAGAAAAGTGGAATGGGCATGGAATATGCATTAAAATACAAGGGGATTTGGATGGTGAGTTGTTGCAGTTGCTCATTTTTTATGTTGCAGCATAGATTTCTTTGTGTACTTTACTGTTACACCAATACCTGTGCTCTGACATTTATATTGAAAGTCTTCTGAGACACTCTGGCCTCTTAATTTTTTTATAACCATTGATTGACAAACAAATCAAAAGTCTGCAAGGCCATACCATGACCCTTGTGTGTTGTAGGTGAAAGACAAAGCCAGATAGTAAACAACATAATTCAAGTACAGCAGTTAACACTTCTTTGACATGTTGTCAATCAAATACACTTTAAGTAAGGAATGAAGATGATTCACAAGCTTCAGGTGTATTTTATTTTATGTTGAAATGCATTTCTTTGGAACTCAGGGGTAGGCTAATATACCCTGTATATACAGGTTCACTAGATAACTCTAGATACATGATGTTGCATTGAGCCATTCATTACAATGTGTTTTTCTCCAGGCAGAATGTAGTGCGGAAGGGTTTTACTCCTTTACCTGTACAGCTGTATAATTTTATTCTTTCTAGATAAACCCTCACAAGTAAATGGGGACACAAGCCCTCAGCCAAGTTCTTTAAAGACTAGTCCAAAACAAGGTATGTAAGACATGACTCACTCAGTGTACCTAATTAATTAATTTAAATATGAATAATACTCCATTCTTTTGAATTAATTTATGAATTAAGTTGTCATGAAGTTTCTCCTGTGATTTTGAGCCATATAGCTTTTCAAAGCCTTTGTTAAATCATTAAAACTTTACATTATGAAAGTCACTCATGTAGCCATGCTGGTGTTTGTACATACAATCTCTTCTGATGGAGTTCTGTGTAGTTTATTCCATAGATTCAGATCAGGATTTAAGGATTGACCCTGAGATTTTATCCAAAAATTTATCTTTAAAATCTACTATATCAGGTTGGGCAGTATTTACAAAGCTCAAGACTCCATATAAATGTCAAGAGCTATTTTAATGTCTGTGTTTACAAACATAGCTGAGTGCCATATTTACTTGCTTACAAGTCAAGTCCAACTGTAAACTGCACAGACCCAGATATGCCATCGCATAATGCACCAGCAGATCTGGATCTGTGCAATGTGTTAGGAGTAATCAGTAGAACAAACAACATAGACCTGGATCTGTAGGTGCATTAGGCTATGGCAGATAAGGATCTTTGTTTTTTGCAGTTTGACCTGACTTATAAGCAAGTAGAGACAGTATATGTCTGTCATCATGGGCAGAGAAGATAGCATCAACAAACTGTAGGTCACATCTGTAGAGGACAGGTGACTCACTGATATAATGGCCATAAAAAGCCATTCTTATAGTTTACTGTTGAAATTTTAGAAATCTTGATAATTCCCAATATATCTTGATAGTGTGTGAAGAATATCTCAGGATTATTTTAAGATCAAGAAAATGCAGTCTGTTGTGTCAGTGTGTCTTTCTAGTTAGTAATGTTGGGATATCTTGCTTCTTGAAACTGCCTCAGGATTCATTTCTGCACATTTATTTTTTATTTTTTAAAAGACTTAAAATTTTATTTACATGTTCTGATCAATTGATCAATTTACTTACAAGCATAAATTATGATGTCTGTTTATATAGTTTTATTATTCATGAACACACTACTTTTTATCTCTACTGATCATAGACCAGAAGGTCTTATGGATTGGTTTGTCATCTGTCATCATTCAGCCTATATCTGCTGTCTGTCGATCTGTTTGCATAATGTTTGTTAATACTATTTCTTTTAATCTACTTTAAGGATTCCCATAATACATTGCACACACATTCATACAATTATCTAGCTGTCCTTGATAATGGTGCCACTCAGACATTCAATATGGCCACCATAACAGCCATCTTGAAAATTTTCTTGTTGCTACTTCACCTGGTCATATCAACATGGGGTATTCACTAAAAAGATTTTTTATAGTCTCTATTTGGTCCGAAATGAAAACTGTGATGATACAATGACCAATATGGTCACAATTGCAGCCATCATGAAAATCTTATGGTCACTACTCCTCCTGAATGGGATTTTCACAAGACTGCTTATGATGTCTGGATCATCCTAAATAAAAATGGGTTCTGCTTGGATGTATAATATGACGACAACAGTGGCCATCTTCGGAATATCGGTATCACTAGTTCTCTTGAACGGATGGTCATATCAACATGTGGCTTCACTAAAAGGCACCTAATGATGACTATATAACTGGTCTTGAAGAAAATGGTGCCAATCAAACATCAAGCTCCTTTCCAGTATCAGGGTCCCGTGATGGCAAGAGTATGAAGACCTCCATTCTGGGAGTGCTCTGATCTAAATTGATCAGATCTGGGAAGGGTCTTTCCACAGATCTGAGTTACCTGACAAGTCTTTGCCCAGTGACCAGATGCCCAGTCATGGGTACTGGGTACTGGTCACTGGAGCTCCTACTGTACAGGGATCTGAGTGGAGTCTCACCCCCACCCCCAAGACTGCTGTTTCATCCAGTGGAGGACTGGAAATTGGCTTGCAGATGACAGATTAATGAAGGGGATTGGATCGGCATCCTTCTGTCCCTATCATCCCTCTAAATCCCTACAGAGTATGGGGCCATCCACCACAAGGAAGTGAGTGGCCCATTTCTTACTTGCAACCATGAACTTCTGTACCTTGGCTGCATGGTAATTAGGTCATTACTGCAGGCTGTGGACCTACATAGTCTTATGAAGTTAGGTCAGCACAGAGGGAGCCAAATGCTCTGGACAGGTAGAGAGTAGCCCACTTCCACCTACGGAATTCACCGCTAAGGATAGTCCATGAGCTCCATGGGAAGAGTCACTAATTCAAGCTCCTCTTACCCCTGAGTCTGATCTGCAACAGAGAGAAATCCTGCCTTCCAGGAAAGAAAGGTGGATGAAGACATCCTTTCTGTCCTAATTGATGCACACAAGTTTGATATAGAACAGGCCAAGGTGGTACCCCCTCCCTTCAGGTCTCCTGCCTCCTCACTCATCAAGCTAAGACTGCAGAGGAGGAAGAGAGCTGGTCTTTCAGTAGAGCAGTGAACATGTTTTAACGCCTTTTACCCAGTGCCATGTGTCCCAAACCTTAAGGTTCTGGTAACTCTAAAATTCTCTCAGTTTGGAAAAACTTGCTGGCACAAACTGATGACCAGATCTCTTGTTTCCTCACTCAGTTATGGT
The DNA here is from genome assembly GCA_016617855.1 of Megalonaias nervosa. Lineage (NCBI taxonomy): Eukaryota > Metazoa > Mollusca > Bivalvia > Unionida > Unionidae > Megalonaias > Megalonaias nervosa. The sequence continues at coordinate 67,062 of JAECUM010001952.1, forward strand.
TAAGGAGCTCTCTCAGAGGTTGAGCAAGGGCCAAGATTTCTTCAGGATTCTTTGTCCTGGGAAGAATCTACCATCTACATGTACATCATCAATTTGAAAATGAGGGCAGTGTCCTTAGCACTTCAGGGGTATGTGCAGGAAATAAGAAGTGTCCTCCATCAATGCAGTGGTAGCATACCTCAGGAGACAAGGAGACACACATACCTTGTCTCTGCATAGTGTGGTTTGCAGCCTTCTCTGCTGGGCTACTAAAGACGGAATTACTCTCTGGGTTTGCCATATTCAGACAGTCTTTCAAGGATGATCACTTCTCCAATCTGTATTAGACTCCCTGTTCTGACTTTGGGGGATTCCTCTGGTGGACTTGTTTGCCACCAAGCTAAACAACTAGCTCCCTTTTATGTTTCCGGATTGCTCCTCTGTGGCCCCAGTTATCATGGTTCAGTAATCTTCATTATCTGCTGTTGAAGCATCCCATGACCCTATCTCAGAGGAGAGACCTCTTATCACAACAAAAGGTCTATCAGCCCACAGATTCTCCATCTCCATGCTTGGCTCATCTCAATCGATCTCACCACCAAGAAAAGTTTTTGTTCCATGTTGCCAACTGCATCATTCAATCCAGGCGAAAATCTGTGTGTGAGGTGTGTGATGCCAAATGATGAATCTTTTGTGATTGGTGTAGTAGAAAACATGTCAGTCCATAGCTGTCTCTTTTAGGAGAGAAACAGTGTTTGGTTTCCACTGTTAAGGGCTGTCTAGCAACCTATTCCAACACCCAAATTTTGAAAGGCCCTACCATTAGGTCAGATTCCCATTTGGCAGATCTGATCATTTATTTTGAGCAGCAAAGACCAGTGTCTCACTCTCTAATGCTGAAATGGAATTTTTTGTGTCTTGCGGTCTTTTAATAAAACATATATGAACCTCAGACAAAGCTTCCTTCAAGAACTTTACCCTGAAAAGATTTTTCTTGCTTGCCTAGCATTTGCAAAACAAAGGAGTGAGCTTCATATGCCCTCCATAGAGCAGGGGCTGTATCAGGTTCATTGGGAATTATAACTGGTTTTTCCAGTTTGACTACCAAGTATTTCAGCAAGAATCCAGCTCCCATCAGCTTCTTCATTCCCTTTTGAGATCCCAAGTCTGTGCCAGGGACAATCAAGATAGACCGTGCTGGGCACAATCAAGATAGGCTGTGCTGGGGACAATCAAGATGGACTGTGCTGGGGATAATCAAGATTGGCTGCGCTGGGGACAATCAGGATAGGCTGTGCTGGGGACAATCAGGATAGGCTGTTACAAGTCAAGTCCAATGGCAATCAGCAGGTTTTTAGGAATAAATTATCAAGAGAAAAACTATCACAGTGCTGAATTAGAATCATTGACTTGTTTTTGTTGATTGCAATAATTACTTCTCCAAAAGTTGCTCATGAATCTGAGTTTATAGAAAAGAGCTGAATTGATGTAACAATAATACATTATTTATACCCATGAATGCATTACAAATTATAATAAATCAGGAGAAAAAGGAAATTAGGTAAAATGAAGTCACATCAATAAATCTAATGTATATAATAAATTTATGGTTGTCTGGCCAGACTTGACAATCTTTTCCTAGAATGACTGGCAGGAGTGCTCTGATCAATAGATGAAAGCTCTGTGGTATTGTAAGGATTTAATGCTGTGTTGTACTGCAGGAGTTAATACCATGTTGTACTGTTAGGAGTTAATACCATGGCAGTACTGTAAGGTATTGATGCTATGTGGTACTGTAAGGATTTAATGTTATGTGGTACTGTAAGGTGTTACTGCCATGTGGTACTGCAAGGAGTTAATTCCTTGTGGTACTGTGAGGAGTTAATGCTGTGTTGTACTGTAAGGAGTTAATGCTGTGTGGTACTGTAAGGAGTTAATCATGTGTGGTACTGTAAGGAGTTAATAGTCTGTTGTACTGTTAGGAGTTCATGCTCTGGTACTGTAAGGAGTTAATGCTTTGTGGTACTATAAGGAGTTAATGGTCTGTTGTACTGTTGTGAGTTGATGCTCTGTGGTACTGTAAGGAGTTGATGCTCTGTGGTACTATAAGTAGTTGATGCTCTGTGGTGCTATAAGGAGTTGATGTCATGCGGTGCTATAAGGAGTTGATGTCTTGTGGTGCTATAATGAGTTGATGCTCTGTGGTACTGTAAAGAGTTGATGCTCTGTGGTGCTGTAAGGATCTGATGCTCTGTGGTACTGTAAGGAGCTGATGCTCTGTTGTACTGTAAGGAGTTGATGCTCTGTGGTACTATAAGGAGTTATGATATGTGCTACTGTAAGGAGTTGATGCTCTGTGGTACTGTAAGGAGTTGATGCTCTGTGATAATGTAGGGATGTAATGTTGTCCCTCTTGGTAAAATAGGATGGTTAATTAGATTTGGCTGTCGTTATCTAGAGGATGACCTCCCTCGATTTTATTGCTCGGTGTGAGCGGATAGATAGAACATCAGCAGAGAACTGAGCAAGACTATTGAAAAGAAATAATACAATATGAGCCCCCTTTAGACAAGAAAATAACGATTTAATCAATAACAAAAAAACTAATAGTGTCGGCTTGAATTCAAACAAATTTAAGTTACCAGAATTTCAATAGCAGTGTTCTATTTTGGATTCGTTTCATCATGGTAATGAGTGGTGAACAGAGCACAGTGTCCACGCCTGATTTGCATCACCTAGCGTCGCTTCCTGTCTTGGTCTCTGGTATCACAAGTCTTTCCACCTTCACGTGTATACGTTGATCTTCCTTGATCTTTCTATTCTGAACGCTTCATCTCTTTTCCGGACTTCCATCTTCAGACTGTCCCTGTTTGTTCCTGGGAGCTGTTTCCCTGAATGACAAGATTACCACTAAATTTCTGTATGTAACATCTTCTATACGTATATAAAATTCTCTCATTTTTGTTACTCAGAAAGCATAAACTAGCTATCCAAACACTGCATAAATTCTGTCATAAGGTGACCTTAATGATTAATGGTCCTTACAGATTTAGACTGACCACAGCAGCTGACCACAAATTAACATGTGAGCAGTGCATATAACATTCCTGTATCTCTCTGCATAAGCTACCACATGACTTATTAGACATCCAACCTAGTCAGTTCCACTCAATAAGATACATACTATCGATTACTGTTGCATAAGATTCACTAACTTCTAGCTCACAGGAATCCCTAACCTACAAGATTATTTAACCATTACAAAATCAGATATAAATATGCAATTTCGTTAACTCACGATAATCAGTATCATCCTAACAGACAAAGGAAATTAATTCATATAACCCTATGAAATCCTACACATTTGAAAATTTGGGTCGCATGCAATCAGTCAATTCTATCAATGAACTAGTAACTGTAAAATTAAGAAATAAATTGCATAACAACTCTAGCATATCCACAGATTTCCATGAAATCGAATAAACGATACATAGTATGAATCCCAGTCATTTCAAACACATTTGCATAAACAAGACAAATAAAATTGCATACCTTAATGCTGTTCTTTTCAGAATTTGTGCATCCTAGCACTAAAGCCTGTCTTTTCTTACAAGACAGCCACCTGGTCCCTTTTACTTGTTTAATGAGGAAAGCACTATTCTTTAGGTTTCCCCAGAGCCAGTCTTGTCCTCTCGCAGGAAATTTCGGACTAAAGATTTCAACCAAGGTCGTTACTTTTAAATTCAACATTACTTCCAAGGTGTACGCTTTAATTTAAACTGACCAATTGAAATCAGCGGTTCCTAATTTTTCCACAAGATAATTATTTCTTTTGTCAGATTTTGACAGCCTAGACTCTGAGAAATACGATGCATATCAATTTCCCTTTAAAAATGACTATTTGACATGGGGTTCACATCAAGCGGTTATGGTCAGTAACTTTAATGCAGTGTTTCCCTTTACATACATTTGTGCATAAGGGGGGCACGCTGGAGAAAATTGATGCACATGTTTTTTTGCAGTGCATTTTTTTGACACAAAGGATTTTTAAAATGCAATCAGGATTTATTTAATATCCAATGCTTTGGATGAGGGATGGCATTGTGTATACTTCGAGCATGGGCATAGTCTGGTTCCCTGTTTTGTGTGCTCCCTGCGTTGCACGCCGCTATATGGAGCATATGAAACAGAACCAGACTAGCATAGGCAATGTTATGATGGAATAGCTTCCCCTAATCTCGTGAGCTCTCACGCGATTTCCATCGAGCTCAGCAAGATGTTGTCCAGATGTTTAACCTCAATGCTTGTTGCACTAAAATGTGATCTCCAGATTAAAACGGCATGCACGAAGAATCATTAGCAAAGAAAGTGAAAGAAGCAGAACACAAAAGAGTAGCTGTGGATCTGACTTTAATGAAAAATGGAGAAAATAATTCCCTTGACTGGAATACGGCACATCCATTGGGATTACTGGTGTGACTTCTGATCACATGATTGCGAAGACTGCAAAAGTGAATAATCCTTTCATGACAGTGTTTAAGAATTTTAAAAATCTGCCCTAGTTCGCCACAAGATATCTTGAGAACACATTATCACCCAAGACATTCTTTCACAACAAAGAAATAAGTAAACTTGCAGATTACAAAGTCGTGGGGTCGTTGCAGATTTTGTTGGTTTTTAACTTTGCTGCAATGAAAGAAAGATCTAAAAGTTTAAGTGTAACTTATTAAGGAGAAGATGAATCATTATCCTCTTTGATTTTTGGATAAATGTGTTTGAGGATGAAGTACAATGAAACCGATGATAGTACACATTTTATGACAGGCAGTAAATTAACTGTCGTTTGGTTAAAAAGATTTATTGGATTTTTGTATTGGCTTATATGTAATGTGTTGGTCTATATTGCTACAAAAAGATTATAAGGAGACTGTTAAAAGTATGACTTTAAACTAAAAGGAAAATGAACTAATAAAATTATCCTTTGAATGGACAATGCATTTGTGTGTTAATTGTGCGTGTTGGTTGATTTTTATTTTGAGAGAGAGGGAGGGAGGGAGGGAGGGGGAGAAAGAGAGAGAGAGAGAGAGAGTATGTTGTGCAAATTGCAGTAACCAATTTCAAGCTGAAAAGGTGTGGGTCACATTAAAATTTGTCAGTACATTTTTGACCCCCACATTTTTTATTTGACCCCCAGTTCTGACACCAAGGGTTTTTTTTACCCTCAATTTTACACCCCTAGGGTATACACTGTTTAATGTTTACTTTCCCAGGACAATGTTGCGAAGCCCGGGTCAATTCTAAATGAGCCGTAGATGCTGGTCTTTCAAGTTTAACACTGACAAGAAGAAAAGGTTGAAGTGACCCTTCACAAAGATCTTGCTGGCTTGACTGTAATAAAATTTTAATGCACAATGTATTCAATTTTAAGGTTCAATACTTATTCAAAATTCGACACATTACAAAGGAGTTGATGCTCTTTGGTACTGTAAGGAGTTGATGCTATATTGTACTGTAAGGAGTTGATGCTCTGTGGTGCTGTAAGGAGTTGATGCTATATTGTACTGTAAGGAGTTGATGCTCTGTGGAACTGTAAGGAGTTGATGCTCTGCGGTACTGTAAGGAGTTGATGCTCTGTGGTACTATAAGGAGATATGCTATATGGTACTGTAAGGAGTTAATGCTCTATGGTACTGTAAGGAATTAATAGTCTGTGGTACTGTAAGGAGTTAAAGATCATTGGTACTGTAAGGAGTTAATGTTCTTTGGTACTATAAGGAGTTGATACTATATGGTACTCTAAGGAGTTGATGCTATATGGTACTGTAAGGAGTTAATGTTATGTGGTACTGTAAGGAGTTGGTAAGAACTTGACTAAAGCAGCAACTTGAGCTGATGAGGTGATCTTCATATTTTGAATTAAAGTTACTGGAAAGTTTTTTTCTAAAGATCATAGTAATCTAATCAACATGAAGTGAACACAGATTTTTCTGCACTTTATTCAGTGTTCCAAATTTTTGCTTCTCCATTGGTCAAACCCCCCTGATATTTTCATTATGAAATGTTAACTTTATAAGGAATTTTTACTGTTTTGATGTAATATTTGCTGGCTTGAAGTCTGAAAGAATCTGAAAGTAGATTTCAAACACCATCAACACTGCTGGAATTATTCCATTAAATCTTTAGCTGATTTATATGGTAGTGTGTTTACTCACTGTTAAGTCGATTCCAACTGCAGACTGTACAGACCCAGATCTGCTAGCACATTATGTGCCAGATGATCATTATTAGTGCAGTTGTTAAAATAATCAGTAGAACAAACAACTTAGATCCTGATTATGTGATGGCAGATCAGGGTCTGTGTTGTTTGCAGTTGGACCTTGTAAGTAAGTATATACAGTAATCTAGTCTGATTCGTCATTTATTGGATAATTCCTTGAAATTATTAAGTTGACTTTAAAAGTAAATGCTGAAAACAATTTACTTTTGTTAACTCATTCGAATTGCCTCATTAGATGGTAATAGAAGTTCCCTATTCTGTCTGAAGAAAGAAAGGGAATTTTTTACAGATGGGGGAGATCCAGTGAGGCAAATGAGGCAGGGTTTGCAGAAATGACATGCTGTTTGACGGTTGACTGTTTGACATGATGTTTTAGAAAACGGCTTGAAATGTGCTTATTGTATGTTCAACAATATACCCTGGGTATGTGGGATACTGTTGAATGTTCAACAGTATACCCTGGGTATGTGGGATACTGTTAAATGTTCAGTAATATACCCTGGGTATGTGGGATACTGTTGAATGTTCAACAGTATACCCTGGATATGTGGGATACTGTTGAATGTTCAACAATATACCCTGGGTATGTGGGATACTGTTGAATGTTCAAGAATAGACCCAGGGTAACTGGCATATTTAGAGAACTTTACTTGAGTGATCATCGAGTTTGAAATTTACAAAACGTATGCATAAATAGAGAATCTCAAATGGGTAATGATTTAATATTGAATTTATGAAACGAGCTGAAGGCTCGCAAAAGCTGGACATTATTGAACGAGTTTCATAAATTTAATATTAAATCATTACCCATTTGAGATTCTTTTTATCACAGTTTTTATTTCAGTGGAAATTAATTAGATAGAAAGAAGAACGAATAATTTCGTTCATTCTGACAGATGGTGCACCTTTCATTTGTTGTGCATAAAATATAGTCCCAAACAAAGTTGAACTAGTAAAAGTTGATTGTACATTTTTACAAACTATAAATCAAAGAAAAAGCTTCCATCCGAATAAACAACATTTTATAACGACAAAATCATTTTCAAAACAGAATGATCAATGCGATGTGATACCACATTGTTTGATATGGTACACAGTAGGCCTAGAGTACACGTTTACCCTAAAATGACACTTTCAGAACTAAACATTACATTGTTGCGATTTTCATGTGAAATAGGATTACTTGATGCAAAAATTCCCACATTTACTGCAATGCAATTGTGACCGGATATTTGCAGTATTTGATCTGGAACAATAGACTGTACAGAAGACGTAAACAAATTTCTTTTTGAGTCGGATTTGCATCCCATATAAAGTTATACTGCGTAAAGATGCTGTGGTTGGATAAAGTTCTGTCAGTTAGGAGACCCATTTATGTCCAGATTCTTCTGTGAACAGAGGTGAGTTTATTACTTCTGTAAGTTAACATTTAAACCACGCTTGTATATACGGTGGATTCTATATCTGTGTCACAGATATACCGCCCCCCCTCCCCCCACTCCGCCACCCGCTATCAAATAAGCAATACCCTTAGTTTTACTTACTGTTGTTCTTGTCTTGTAGTTCTATGCCATTTTTCTTATGATGATATTGTTATACATGACATAACAAACCCGTGGGGGTAACGTAACAAAATTCAGACAGCCAAGATAATTTTTCCTTAATTTCCTTTTGTGAGTCGAGTTAAAAAATGGCGATCATAAATGTTCATCCAAAACAAAACATTCCAGAAGGCTGGGTTGAAAACGTTTTCCCACAATCCCAGCCAATCAGTAAAGAGGATACTGCACAATAATTTCATGAGCTTATTTGGACCAATCAGAATCACATAAAGTGATATTTTAATGTGTGGTAATATCAAAAATATGAAACTGCATATACTATAGGAAAACCATACCTACTATATGATAATATATATTACGAACCACTTGTGGCAAATAGTGTACTTTATCATTCAATGAGTTTGATTGATTTTAAGATTAACATGAACTTGGGATACCATTTATACTAATGATGCTATTACCATATGTACTTGTATATAAGTCTGCTCCAACCGCAATCTGTACTAATCCAGATCTACCAGTGCATAATGTGCTGGCAGATCTGGGTGAATGCAGTTTGTTAGGATCAATCAGTAGCACAAATAATGTAGACCCTGGTCTGCCAGTACATTTTGTGATGGCAGATCAGGGTTAGTTTTGTTTGCAGTTGAACCTGACTTGTATGTGAGTATATATGGTAAGTGACATCACTAATTTAATATTTGTCGTTTAAAATTTGTATAACATGACTATGATGTTAATAAATGAGGTTGTATCATGACTGATGTATAATATAGGTATGATGTTAATAAATGTGTAACATAACTGCTGAATGTTCTGTAGTATAACTGGTGTTATTAGATGTTGTATATGTGAATATTATGTTTGTAACTGTAAGAGTTGTGTAAGAGTCAGCATAACTGATAATTAGCATGTTATACAGCACAACAATAACAGCCTCATTTTACATTGACCCCAGTCACTGTTCTTACAGAATGGTCTCATATTACATTGACCAGAGTGCAGGATATTACATAATGGCCTCATATTACATTCACCAGATTCTATGTTCTTACATAATGGCCTCATATTACATTGACCAGAGTGTATGTTCTTACAGAATGGCCACATATTACATTGACCAGAGTATGTTCTTACAGAAAAAGGCTTCATTTTACATTGACCAGAGTCACTCTTCTTACAGAATGGCCTCATATTACATTGACCAGAGTTACTCTTCTTGCAGAATGGCCTCATATTACATTGACCAGAGTCACTCTTCTTACAGAATGGTCTCATATTACATTGACCAGAGTTACTGTTCTTACAGAATGGTTTCATATTACATTGACCAGAGTTACTGTTCTTACAGAATGGCCTCATATTACTTTGACCATTGTATGTTCTTACAGAAAAGGCCTCATTTTACATTGACCATAGTCACTCTTCTTACAGAATGGCCTCATATTACCTTGACTAGAGTGTATAATTTTGCAAAATGGCCTCATATTACATTAACCAGATTGTATTATGTTCCAGAATGGTCCTATATTACATTGACCAGAGTGTATGTTCTTACAGAATAGACTTGTATTACATTGACTAGAGTGTAGGATCTTACATAAAGGCCTCATATTGCATTGACCAGATTTTATTATGTTACAGTATGGCCTCATATTACATTGACCAGAGTGTATGTTCTTACAGAATGGCCTCATATTACATTGACCAGATTCTATGTTCTTACATAATGGGCTCATATTACATTGACCAGAGTGTATGTTCTTACAGAATGGCCTCATATTACATTGACAAGAGTGTATGATTTCACAGAATGGTCTTGCATTACTTTGACTAGATTGTATTATCTTATTATCTTAAAGAATATGTCCTTATATTACTTTGATCAGAGTGTAGGATCTTACAGAATGCATTACCATGTTTTTGGGAAGGATAGACCTTGAAGAGGAATGTATACCATGTGATAAATATGCAGTTTCAGAACTTGATGTTTCTTACTCAACCAAAAACTGAATATTTCCCTGCTAAAACAAATGCTGGGTATCCTGTACTGTACTAATAAGAGAAAGGAATAAAACTTATTCCTCTCATAGGATGCCAAGATTACCAACACAGTACATGAAAAAAATGTAACAAGTTTATGTGCTATACAAACATAGAATTTCTTGACAGGGATTCAGATTTTTATGACTGGATATGTCTCATTCAGTTCAGAATCTATATTTGGATTTGTTGTCTTTTTGTGGAGCCATTAGAAAAGTCATAGGTATGCATGGGAATATCTTACCCAACAGTTTTAATTGTGTTCTGGATCAGAGAGGTACTATTATCATTATGTAAATTCACTGTGTGCGGATCAGAGAGGTACTCTTGTCATGATGTTTCACTGTGTTTTGGATCAGAGAGGTACTTTTGTCATGATGTTTCACTGTGTCATGATCAAAGAGGTACTTTTGTTATGATGTTTCACTGTGTCATGATCAAAGAGGTACTTTTGTTATGATGTTTCACTGTGTCATGATCAAAGAGGTACTTTTGTTATGATGTTTCACTGTGTCATGATCAAAGAGGTACTTTTGTTATGATGTTTCACTGTGTCATGATCAAAGAGGTACTTTTGTTATGATGTTTCACTGTGTCATGATCAAAGAGGTACTTTTGTTATGATGTTTCACTGTCATGATCAAAGAGGTACTTTTGTCATGATGTTTCACTGTTTTCAGTTAGAGAGGTACTTTTGTCATGATGTTTCACTTTGTCCAGATCATAGAGGTACTTTCGTCATGATGTTTGATTCTGATGCTTTTAGTTCTATAAGGGGAGTTTGTAAGGAACTGATATTCATTATTGATGAAATTATGGATGAATTTGCAGAAATGTCCAGATGGAATTCATGGTAGTAAATGTTAATAGGTTCTTTCATATGCATTGGAGGAATGTCAGTGATGTATCAGGTATTTATAAAATGATGTATCAGCTATTTAAAAAATGATGTGTCAGCTATTTTACAAAATGATGTCTCAGCTATTTGAAAAAAATGATGTGTCAGCTATTTAGAAGAAATATTTACAATAAACATATTATAGGAATTCTATAACAAAAAAGGATGCATATTCAGAAAAAAGAGATTTATTCAAAAACAGAAATTTCTGAAATATTTTGATCAGTTTTGATGGCTCAATAAGACTGAGGAGCATCAATTTCAGTCTGCATATATTCAATGAAAAATTGGATTTTGAAGTGTACAGATAAAGACCAGTGATCACTAAGGAAATGTTGATGTATTTCTGTTTATATGATTCATATAGCCATTTGTTTTTTAAAATAATAAGAATACCATAAATGTTGTTCAGGTAAAGCACATTAGATAAAATACAGTTCCATAAAAATGGGACAGAAGAGAGGAATACAAAGTGATTCTGTTATTGGCATGTGGAGTGTAATTTAAATGGATTCTCATAAAGGAGGGTACCGTTTGTTTGTCTTTGTTCCAGAGTTAATTACTGTCATTTGAGGAAATGTAGAATAATTCCAGTAATTGTCAGTCCATTGTTCCTTCACAAAAGAGAAATCAGACCAGTTCCTTTGTAAATGTTCTTTTCTACTTCCTTAATGAAGCTTAGACAAAGATAATTTTCCTCTGACATGAAAATGTTGATTCTTTTTTACATTTTCATTTTTATACTTTAATTTATATATCCTTGCCACAAGGTGGGATATATGACATGATACAGTGGGACCCTGCTATAGCAAGCTCCGTTATGACACGAATTCGGATATAACACGGTCGTGGCATGGCTCCCGAAATTTCATTTACCTTATTACCTTGTAAAAAAAAAAAAATTCTTATAAGTACGAAAAATAAAATATGTAAAAAGTTTTATTATCATTTTGGAGAAGAGATTGCATATAAATTGAATATAAGACGATTGTGGCATGGTTCCTGAAATATCATATACATGTATTATTCTCGTACATGGAAAACATTTCTTCTTTGGGGAGGTAATCGCATATCGATTCGAATATAAAGCAATCGTGGCATGGCTCCTAGAATTTTTTAATTTAACCAATTTCTTACAGTTTTGTGCCAAAATAAACATCGGAAATACGAGTTTCTGAACCAGTGGCTGGGCCTTTTGAGAACTTTGATCTTTGTTTATTGTTGAAAAAATGACAGCTCATAAGTGTTAATCTTATTATTACTGATCCATGAACAATGAAGCCATCAAGTCTACTTTGTGTTTGTCTTCAATGCATTCCGTATACAGTCGTTGCTCAAACAATATCCGACATATGTTCTCTAAACTGACTACACAACTAAGCAACAAACAATGCGGCGGTTGATAAAAGTTTCTCACCTGAATTTACAAATCAATTAATTTAAGTACATTGCTCATCATCGAAGTCAATTGCTGAGCTAAACTTGTTCAAATTATGGGGCAACGATTTATAAAACATCAAAGAAACGAAAGCCGCCAACATGTGCGTGTGGCTTGGCGGTATTGTTTTATGCAATCAGTTGACCAGTGAGTAATGTTGTCCACTTCCTAATATCATTTTTTAAAGTGAATTATACAAGAGAACTTGTAAAAAAGATTGTTTGCGATGAAACCTCCGTCCAGGCGACACTACAAAGTTTAAATCTGAAAGAAGCAATGTACCTCGGCAGCAAATCTTGGGATGCCATTACGTCCAGACGCATTGAGAAATGCTGGGAAAAAGGACTTGGGGTAGCATTTACTATTACTCAGGATAACAGCGGTGATGATAATGATATAGTTTATTTGATGTATTTTCTGAGAATGATGTGTTTGAGGCTGAGAGGGCTTTTGGAAAGCTGATGAAGTCGCGCGACTGTGTTAATGAATGGAGACGCAAGATATTGACTGTGTTTGAATTCTTCAGTTAAGAAATCTGATTGACTTTGTGAAGAGCAGACGTGACAGTAGCAGAAAGCAGCTGAAAATCACTGAGTTTTTCAAACAATAATAAAGTATTACAATTCACAGGTGAGAAAATTTAGCAGTATGAAATTTATAGAGACACCGTTTTTTAACCTTCGGAAGTACTGTTCCATCATTCGGGACGTAATATTTCCTATTTATTTTTCCATTGAAATCAGTCACATAATGATCTTTGACAAAATTATTGAATATTTTAAATCTGTGTGCAGATATTTTCGATGGAAATACTTGTATTGTGGATTCAATGTATGTGATTCGATTTGCGGGTGAGTACACAGCGTTGATAATCTATTCATGCTATAGATTAGGTATGTATATATAAACTATACACGTGTATGTACCAATGCGTGGTTCTCTGAATAAAGAAATATATTATATATGCAATCTCTGTTATCACTGTAGGTGTTTTCTCATTTAATATACATTGATTTAAAATGATAATTATGCCAATGAAGCACATGTTTCTTCACCCGTTTTCATCACCCCACCCCACCCAGCTAACCCTGCAAATTTGTTGGTACTGTACATGATTCCTTATAACACGGTTCGGTTCATAACACGATCGGGTTCTATGGCTCCCAACTACCGTGTTATAGCTGGGTCCCACTGTATTATTAAAGCATCTGTCCTTCTATACTGATTTAGCTTCTGTACAGTAACTCAGCACATTTGCCTATTCCTTTGACCTTGGAGTCTTTGGGGTCAAGGTGACAGTCATATAAAATTTGTGCTTAGGTTTTGATTAAAGAGTGTTTCATTTGCTTATATTTCTTTAACCCCTTAATGGATTTTGTTCATACTGGGGCATTTGTTGAAAGACAAGTCATTCCGACACTTTCCCAGACTTTTGACATGAGAGTTAAAAGTCATGTCATTGACAGCAATTCTGTGATCATAGGCTTGATGCCCTGACCTTCTGGTTTGGAAATAATTACATTTGAATGAAACTGGTTTTAGACTGTATAAATATCTGAGGTAGGTAGGTATACTGTGGAGTTTTGATTTCTTTATCAACGTTAGGTCATACCACTTTGGTATGCCAAAATAGTTAAGCTGGCTCATCTTTCTGTAATTTGACGCTGAACCTTGACTTTATTTTCTGTTGAATGCTGCAAGATTACAGCTCCTTTTGCTTAGAACATTTTAAAGGAGCAACATAGAGGGTTGTTAAATTGTATAGGCATGTATTGTATTGTATTATATTATATTATATTATATTATATTGTATTGTATATTATTACATTATATTGTATATTATTATATTGTATAGGCATGTTTTTATAGTCAATCTTGTTGCTGGTCATAGTGCATTTGAGCTAAAAGATTTCTTGAAGAATTCACACATTAACTTAGAGAACTTGACAGTATACGTCATGATGGTATATAGTATTGAATGAGAATATCATAACCATTTTTGTAATAAGTAATAGTAAAGATATATAAATCTATTCATTCCTTAATCTTTTGTAAGATACAGGGGAGTGCTTGCTGTCACGAGTCAGTCCTCACTTTTGATAGCTATATGTTTTCCAGGTCAGCATTGTATAATATTAAACAGACATTTTCTTTTAACCTTGCAGAGTCAGATATTTCTTACAGTTGAAAGAGAATTTTATCTGTTTGGACTATTGTAAAATATGAACTTTGTTGCTTAAAAGAGTGTTCCTAAAAAATCTGAAGGATTTAAAGAGATTACACAATTGAGATTACATGGTTGAGATTACACTGTTGTTGCAACAACAATAATACATGTACCCACTACAGTGTATTAAGTCAGTTCAGTACACTTTTTTGTGGTGTATTGAAAACATTGTTATCTTTATTGTGTAGTATTGTTATTTCTTTGACAGTGAAGTTAAGGGTGGTGTATGGTGCCTGGTGTGTTCATTTGTTTTCTTACTCTCTCAATATTTCATTACAATGACAGTATCTCAAACCCTATTTCACCTAATTTTATTACAATTAGCATGTGGTTACATTCTAGGAAAAGTAACTTGGCCATATAAAAACTAGGTCACTGGACCGGATTTGTAAACTTGAGTAACTTTTGTCATTTCTGTACTTTGTTCATTACACCCTTAGTATCTTGGACTATTTCTCTTGTTCTCTTGAAAATTGGCAGGTAGATATCTCTGGACAGTAGTAACTCACCTATAGTAAAACTAGGTTACTGTGATGTAATCTTTATGCTTGAGTGACTTTTTTTTTCTATTTTCAGCTATTAATTCATTACACCCTCAGTAATGTGGACCATTTTTCATCTAAGCTCATGAATATAGGCATGTAGATAAAGTTTGACTAAAGCCATACCAAAACTAGGTCCATGTAACTGTAACCTAATTTTCAGACTTGAGTATTATTGGCTACTCCAGAAATGTTCCTGTTGGTAAGTGGATTCATTTTATGAGGAGAGATGCCATTGTGGTTTTGTATCTTTTTAGCTTATTTCAGTGGAATTTCAAAACTCTTGTTAAACATGGTTTTCTTATTTTTTGGTCAAGGCTACCTGAAGTTTTGGGGTTTTTTTTGCTGAAATGTTTCATAACATTTCATTGACACTTGCAACCCACATGAAAATAATTCAATAATAATCAGTGTCCATAGTAGTAAGATCAGTAGCATTAGTAGGGGATTGACCAAGAGTGTGGGGGTGTGTTGAGTACAACATAATATTACATAACCAAACATGTTATACCTAGTTAACTGCAGGATGGGGAATATTTTACAGAGATGAGACTTATACACATCATACATTTCAGGGATCTGGAGCCCTGGGATGCAACATTCACCACCAATACCTTCGTTGTCATTGTCAATTCGCTCAGGCAGAGAATCTCCAAATTTAAAAGATTTGGCCCCAGTCTGGATCCCAGGGGGAGGATCTGTTATCTCCAAGAAAGAGTACAGGCCAGTCAAACCTGTAACTCCAGAGACAAAGTTGAAAGAGAAGCCAAGGAAGGTAAATACACAGGTCTTACATTTACTTGCTTAACTTGTGAAGGAGAAGTCTGGGGCATTGAAGCTAGAAAACTGAAATTCCCTTGTTTTGCAAGTGGTTGATGCCAGTGCAAAGGAAAGGTGAAAGCAAATTTGACTGAATGAAAGGAGGTAGAATCTTTTGATCACTGCTGAGAAATCTGATGTCAGAACGATTAAGCCAGACATTGTCAGTCGCACATATTGTAGTCATTGGAAAATGAAATGGACAGAGAATGGCAGTTACAACCAACCAAATGGTCATAGCCTGATTTTATTGACTAGGTTTTCAAATAATTTTGCATGTGATTAATGAATATTCATAATTGTCTTAAATTACATTAATAAAAGTTTTATCTCATTGATTCAATAACTTGTGATTTTCAGATGAAAATATAAAATTTAAAAGATTAGACCTTTTTAGTTATATGTATTTATTACTAAAATCTCTGTGACCAACCCAAACCAAAATCGCAAGCTTATTTTTAAGGTTGCGGCAAGCTTGCTGCAAGCTTGTTATGTAAGCTTAGATTTGAAACCGCAGTTAGCTTGCGCAAGCTTACCAATTGCAAGCTTGCGCAAGCTTCCCTATTACTAGCATGCGCAAGCTAGTAATAGAGAAGCTTGTGCAAGCTTGTAATAGGGAAGCTTGTGCAAATTAGTAATAGGGAAGCTTGTAAATGGTAAGGTTGCAATTGGCAAGCTTGCGGCAAGCTCAGAGTTGAAACCCCGCAAGCTTGCCAATTACAAGCTTGCGCAAGTTTACTGATTAAAAGCTTGTGCAAGCTTGCAAACAAAGCTGACCTAACTAGTTGCATCGGAAGAACTGATATGGCATCGATTGAATTATTCTAAACATGGTCACATACCTCCATTTTTCTAGCTCTTGATGTGCGAAAAGTATGTAATATCAAATATTAAAATGAAAATGTTAATATATGGTGAACATCAATTAGAATGAGATCTTACTGTCACAGTAAAAAAAAGAATGAAGTCATCAAATCATTTAATAATATTTAATCAGATAAAAATAAGAGCATATGAATGGGATCTATGTGAGCAAACTCTTTATACTTTTGTTATGTATTGCTTTGGAAATGTTCTACTAATTTACTTCCATGTAGAAATCCATTTGGGGAGGATGGTGTCAAATAGTTAGGTTCCCTCTCATCTGTCACAATGATAAACTATGAGGTGAAAACAAGAATGTTTGCCATTTGAATTACTCTGAATCACCTCTGCTAAACAAAATCCTCAGAATAAAATTCTGCATCCTCCTCTGCTTCTGGTGTGATTCAGGTATCATCCACTGAAATGGATTACAGCAACATGTACTATGTAATCAGGAAAAAAAAACGAGTATTTACCTCATTGGCAAAAGCATTTCATTTTTAGTTCATCATTCCAAAATCACTTATCAAGTCCAAGAAATATCAGTAAGTGTTATTCAAGATCATCCTTTAATGAGCCCTAAATTTTAGTTTTACTATCCATTTTGAAAGGGCTATGACACGTCAAACGAATGGCACTTAAGAGTTTTGAACAACAACAAAAATCCGATGAAACTGATTATGTACCTTAAGACATTTTGAAATAAAATAATGGCCATCTTCTTTGAGGATGAAAAGAATTAAATGTAACAACCTCTGAACAATTGTTGAATTTGATATGCGAGAGGAAAAAAAGACCCTAAGAATAACGGAAATGAGATTTACAAGCGTGCGTTTAACTTTATAATCTCGTAACCCTGTTGTTGATAACTGACAGCACTGCATCGATTACTGAAGTTTGGCAAGTGCAGCAATAAATAATAATGATCTGCAGAGTTGTCATCTCAACCATTGGGCGAAGCAACATTACAAAGTCATTTTTTGATATATTTAAATCATAAAAGTGAAACAATGCCTCCGCCAAGCGAAAGTCACGAAAACTGGCAAAATACAACACAGTCTTGAGTTTACTCACCAACATTATAACTCCATGATTTCAGATTATCTGTCGGGTTATAGGATTGGTTACTGCATATATATTGGTTCAGCGGGCAATGAAATTTACCGAATTAACAAGGTAAATTGTGACGGTTCAACCTTGAAAATTGCACCTAATGTTTGAACGCAATGCTACAATGGTTTTTTTGTGTTCTTTCGACTCAAATATGTTACATGTACATTTAGAGTTCGTAAACCAGTCTGCTGACCGTAAACAGGGGGAAGTAACCTCTTTTAATGACTCGATGCCGAATTAAGTCTCTGTCACGGAAAACCACACTTCACCTTGCATGCTTTTATTTGATTTCTTTTTAAACAAGCAAAATTCACAAAGCTCAATTTTTTATAGAATGTTGGCAGAATGGGATGCATCTCTCTCTCAAAGAAAAACAAAAACTATATATTTTTAAATTTTATTTAGTAAGTAAATACCTGACAATTATTTTTTTTTTCTCCTGGCAGCAGATTGTCATTGAAACAAATATATGACAGTTCTTTCATAAACTTAATGCCAGAAGTTAATATTACAAGATTTACTGAGAGTATATTTGATGGTGCATACATTATCGGTAAATAGGATTTACAAGTACTTGACATCAAATATCTTGCTGTATTAAGTTAGTCTGTAAATAACTTTGCAATCAGCAATTACTGTTTTACAGGATATTACTAAATGGAATTCTTTACCCATTCTTCCATTCCCTGACAAAATGACTGCATAGCTAATTGAGTGTACAATCACTTAAAGAATTTCCTTTATGCAAAAAAGCTCAATTTTTTCTCTAACATGTATAATATATGTAAAAATTTGAAAATGAGAAAAAAGACATTTGTAGAAAAAGTAATATTTCATATTTTGTCTTGGTCAAGAAATAATTAGTTTATTTTGAAATATATTAATAATGTTCATAGTTAATTTAAACATAGAGAAATGTTGGAATAATATATTTTATTTATGTATCAGCTAAGTACAAGTAATTTAAGTTCTTAGCATTTTGCAACACTGAAAATGTATATTATTTAACTCAAGTGCATTATCAGATGCTATAAATAAAACTAGATTACCAGTAACATCTTTTAATTTGATAGTGTGGTTTCTTATACTGAGTATGATCTAGTCAAAACATATTCAACATTTCAGGAAGTACTGATCTCATGCAGAACTGCCCTTTCACGACTGATTATTGCAAGCTTGCGCAAGCTTACATCAAGTACTTTAGATTTTGCAAGCTTGTAAGAATGCAGACTTGGAAAAATTCCATTTGCAAGCTTTCGCGAGCTTGAACTTTAAATTTTGCAAGCTTGCAGACTTTGAAATATTCCTTTTGCAAGCTTGTGCAAGTTTGTGCGAGCACCCTTACTAGCTTGCACAAGCTCATGTAGCTTGTCGCAAGCTTGCAGCAAGCTTGCTGCAAGCTTGTCGTAAGCATGCATCTTGGTTTGGGAAGCCTCCATTAGAAATGAGATAAGGCCATTTTCCTGCAGCAGAAGAGGCGGCCTTATTGGAGGGGGACCACTGTAGTAACTTGATCTTGCTTTTTTCTTTAGTTCTTGGTTTATATGAACAAATCATATTGTGATGTCATTAGATGCTACATTTTTGTGTTGTAATGCAGTATTAAGACACGGCCTCTTTGAAACATTCCTCACTATCAGGCTTCCTCACTTATCATGGAAATCACATTTTTGGCCTCCATGGACAGCATTATAAAGAAGTAAAACTGTTCTAGATCCCATTGATAGTGTTATAAAGCAGGAACACTTGACTCTTATGAACAGTGTTTTAAGGAGGAATACTTTTAGCTCCCATTGACAGTATTATAGAGAGGGAACATTTCTTAGCTCCTATGGACAGTGTTATAACGGTATACTTTTAGTTCCTGTGAACATTATTATGAAGAGGGAACATTGGTGTATCTCCCATGGACAGTGTTATAGTGAGGAAACACTGGTTTAGCTGAAATGGACATTGTTATAAAGAGGAAATTTGATTTATCTTAAATGAACAGTGTTTTAAAGAGGGAATGCTGATTATGAAAGTAACTGACCTCTCATTTTTAGTAAAAATTCCCTAAATTGGATACTGTTTTGATAATTTTATACTGGTGGCCATTGTACATAGGTTTCAGGCCACCCAGATAAAGTCGGGATAAAGATGGCTGGTTTAGGAAAACTTTGCTGTATTTTATCATCAAGTCAAGGGAGATAACTATACTTCAGATAAATGATATATGAGTAACAGATTAAAATTCTTCAAACACAAAACTTAATAAAATTTAACATGTATATTTGAACTCGGAACTTCCATAATAGCATATGATTATGATAATAATTTTGATAGAAACTTGAAATTTTGTAATAGTCCGTTAACTCTGATTTGGAAACTGTTCATTAACTGAAAATTTTTAATGATGATTTTGGTCTGTCAGTAAGGATTATTGCTGCACATAATATTTTCAGAAACTGTCACCATTTGAGACAAAGGCAGACGACAGTTACTTGTGGAAACAAGATCGGGATGCC
This sequence comes from Megalonaias nervosa, assembly GCA_016617855.1. Lineage (NCBI taxonomy): Eukaryota > Metazoa > Mollusca > Bivalvia > Unionida > Unionidae > Megalonaias > Megalonaias nervosa. The sequence goes on from JAECUM010001952.1 coordinate 87,331, forward strand.
CCAGATGGGGCATCAGACAAACCCAGTGAACACCCAACCAGCTCATTCAAATATATCCCATTAAAAGCTGGAGACGGCAGGATTATGGAACCTGCTTCTTCTGTTTCACAACCATCTGGTGTGACTGGTCAACCATTGGTGAATGGTGGGGACTCGTCTATTGGATCTTCATTCAAGTATAGTTTCAAAGATGAGCCAAGCAGACTGCCTCCGACCCAGAGTCCCTTTATAACTCTGCTGCAGAAGAGTAGAGGTATGTTTTCATATATGTATGTGTGAGAAATCCCTAACAGAATACAGGTACTTATGCATGTGCTTATTTCAGATAAAGGAACCTTCCTCTCCCATGCCAGACAGTCAGACACCTAGATATTTTCAGATGCTCTCTGAAATGATGTTGTGTTCTTCATTCATCAGAGATTGTCATCGTGTCTAAATTGTCATATCCTGTAACTCTCAAGGCATGAAAACAGTTAGGAAATATGCAAAAAATAAATGCATACCATATATAATCGCTTATAAGTTGAGTGCAACTGCAAACTGCACAGACCCAAATCTGCTGTTGCATAATGTACAGGCAGATCTGGGTCTGTGCAATTTGTTAGGAGTAATCATTAGAACAAACAACATAGACCCTGATCTGCAGGTGCATAATGCTATTGCAGATCAAGATCTTGTTTGCAGTTTGACTTATAAGCAAGTATAGATGGTAAACATGTTTAAATTGCACTTGAATTAAGGGAAGAAAAGGATATGGGTTTGAATCCCATCCAGCCAAGGCTGGGTCGGCTGCCATCTTTTGGCAAGATATTTCACTTGAATTGCCATGGTATGATATAACCTTTAATGTGTTGAAGTGTCATCAAAAATGAAACAATTGGTCAGATGCAACATGATGGCAGTAATGCATGTGCCTGTGGTAAAAAAATATTTTTGTTCTCTAATTTAACTCTGTAAATAAATCCATGTGTGCAGATTAATTTTTCTGAAAGAAACTAAGGTTATGAGAATTGAATCTACCATATATTCTCACTTATAAGTGGATTCCAATTGCAAACTGCACAGACCTGGATCTGCTGTTGCATAATGTGCCGGCAGATCTGAGCCTGTGCAATTTTTTAAAAGGAGTCATCAGCATAACAAACAAGAGAGACCACAATCTGCCAGTGCATTATGTGATGACACATCAGGGTCTGTGTTGTTTGCAGTTGGACACGACGTGTATCAATGGTAACTTTTTGGCCTGTACTGTCAATGCATCTTGATGACTACTTCTTTCTGATAGTATATATAATGCATTTTCCCTAATTTATTGTTTGGAGTGAGTTGTGTATGTCATTTGGAATCCATTGCTGTTTAATGTTTACATTTCGTAATTTGTCATATTTTAGCATCATGACTTTTTATCATTCTTATAAATGTGAATGAAGTGAAACAGAACCTCTTTTGAATTATAAGTGTGTGCTTTTTACCTCCATTTTTTTTAAATTGTTGTGGTTTTGAATTCTGTATTTGCATTCTTGTTGTATTGAGTTCAAGTTTCACAGCGGTATATGTAAATACGCTTTTCAAAAGAAATGCAGGAGACCATGTTTTTAACTTGCCTTAACCGGTCAAGCAATTGTCAGAAGTAATTATGTAAACTTCCAAAATTGTATATAAAAGACTTGTATCTTTCAAGACACAGCAGAAGTTAAACTAATGTGTGTGCATATGCATATATATATATATATATATAGAGAGAGAGAGAGAGAGAGAGAGAGAGAGAGAGAGAGAGAGAGAGGGAGAGATACATGTATATATCTATATACACACACAGAACTTCCTTTATTATAGCACTCATCTATACCACGTTTCTGTGTATAATGCAGCCAAACTATGGATTTCATGAAAAAATGTTCAGTCAACATACATATTCGTTATTTCCAATATCCATCAACATAAACACTGTCTTCAAGTTGAACATTGCCAACACTTCTATTAAGATCTCTGTTTTGTTATAAGGAGCCATTTTTTTAAACTCAGCCACTACTCAGTACAAGTGCTTATGTCAGTCCATAAGGAATGTAAAATTGAAAGCAGTTCTTTTCCTCCCTCCCTATCAACACAAGATGAATAACTTGCTCCCCAATGAATTTTGACTTCACACCAAGTTGGAGCTCCTGGGGTATTTTCTAATAGCAATGGTGCTTTCAATGGAACAAAACCTATACCAACGGAAAAGCTACACTCTCTACTATTTCTTTATGTATGCCCTTAATGATCATTAATTGCTTCCATTATTAAAGGTTTGTCCAGCTTATTCTGCATTTTCAACTTGGCCACAGAAAACAGACATCCACCTTAGTATGTAGCACAGAAAACAGGCACCCACTTCAATATGTCACACAGCGAAATGCTATATTAGATTTTGATTGGTTATAAGGGATTAATGTTAATATATTTCAGTCTAGAGCAAACAATAGCCACCAATAAATTCCAGGAAATAAAATTCTTAAATCCTTTGCATTTACTCCTACATTTGGCACAATACATGTTGGGAATATATGGTAATCAAGTCCTTCAGAGTTTAAACACAGTTGTTGATGCATGGAAAAGATGTTTTAGAAAAGAATATTGACTCCAAAAATGTATTTAGCTGTGAGAAATAGATGATGAATGAACATTGTAGCATTTATGCATACTAGATTTGTTATTTCTCTTTCATGATAATCATTATGATATATGATGCAGTATACACCATTTTCATTAGGTTTTCTTCATCCTTTAAAAATGTAATTTCTTGTCAAGTTTAAGCCCACACTTACAATGAAGAAAAAAAAAAAATGTTAACATGAATGTTGGATTACCTTTTCCTTAAAGATGTCTCTCCCCCCACTCTTCTGTCTCTCTTCACCCACTTTCCAACACTTGCATAGACACACATCCAATATATTCAGTTTGTAAGCTTGGGTGTTGTGTGGTAGCTGTGTAAATAGCATGATCAGCACTTATGGACCCAGTGTATATAATGAGGGAGAGCTATAGCGTGCACGCACACACACGCACACACACACACACACACTTATTGTCAGGGAATAATAAGATACCTTTCTGACTGTAGATGATGAAAATGATGTAGGATATATCAAAAGAGGTAAGCTTTTATTTAAACACCACATAATATATATTTACATCACTAGTTTGGTAGACATAGATCAAAATGTAGTGAATCTTTTCTTGATAGAAATAACTGTATGGTATCAAAACTATTACTAATATACAGCTTTTTTTCATAGTTCATTCTTGGAAATGCAGTAGCACCACTTCAGTTGCTGATTTTATTAAAAAATGCTGCCTAAATTATGTATTGAGAAAATAATTTCTTATTTTGGAATCTTGCTTTTGATGCATTGGGCTGTGAAGCTTCTAAAGCTGTTGGTATCTTGCATATTAAAAATTGCTACCTGTGTCACTTTCAGAACTGTACAGTAATTGAAATTATTGTAACTGCAATTGCTGACTCCTCTAAGCATGCCTTATATTTAACATAAAGCTGTTACTAATGATGTGAAACTAAATCATATTTAGGTTTTAAAGTCATAATGCTAAGTGCACTAACAGTTTCATGTACAATTATTTTCTTTTTTATCTTGGTGATTGAAATTTTGATGTTTAGAATCTGTTCTGGTTTTGAGTTTAATAAATATTGTGTAAGGTCTTTCATGGTTTTAAAGTTCATTGTCGCTGAATCTTCTGTCAAATCTGGATTGAACTACATCAAGTTTTTGAAATGTAACATGATAATAGATATGTCATTTTCATCACTGATATTGGCAATTTCAGTGTAGTTGTTTTATGTGTTAGGATTATCGCAATTTTGGTCATCTAAACTATCATTATCCTCCTTCTTCCCCTTCTCCTTCTCATCCTCCTCCTTACCAGCTCATGAGTTTTAATATACAGTAGTATATTGAATATGAGTACCCATTATGTAAAATGAAATTACCTGGCTTACAAATGGCTTTAGTACTACATTCCTGAATATGTTGATGTGACTTTATTTGCAGATATCAATCTTGGGGTGGGGTATACAGTAAATACCATGTCCCCTTTTGGATTATTTACATTGAAACAGATACAGTTTGATTCCATTCTTTGAATTGTTCACATTACTGAGATTATTACTTCACCTTTTACATGATGTTGGAAATGACATTTGTTAACTGACTCTTAGGCAAAGTGAACTGATGGTATAGTCCTTTGTTCATTGTGTGTCAATGGTCATTCATTAACAATTGTTATTTACAACTTTTCTCAAAAGTCACTTGACAGAATTTTGCCTATTATGAAAGAAAGGATCCTGGCTTGATGCTTTTTAAAATCTGTTAAAACAATGCTGATTTGCCCTCCAGTATGGTAGCCATGACTAAAATCATACAAATCTTTTAAGTTACTTTGACTTAAATACAGATTTACAGAATTTGACCAAATGTGACAGAAAACATCCTGGCATTAAGGTCTTTCAGATGCAGCCAATCTACCATGAAATATGCTGCTGTTACTAAAAATAGAACAAGATTTAAGTTACTTTTTCATAAAAACTGCTCAGCAGGATTTGGCCAAAATATGACAGAAAGAATTGACATTAAGGTCTATCAAATGATGCTGGGGAGCTGTGGTAGCTTAGTTGGTAAAACCTTACATAGGTTGTGTGTTCAATACATCCTCATCCCTGGCCAGCCTGAGTCTGCTGCTTCAGTGTGTCATTGAGAAAGTCAGTTAGCAATTTGCATTCAGAAGTTGGCACATGTCTACTTCCATGTTCATCTTTTCTCTTGACCCTGGTTTAGCTTTCCATTGTATAGTGATGAAAATCGAATTAGGTCAGGTGACCCAGTCTATTGAATTACTTCAATCTACTGGCATGTCATACTGGTTATTTTAGTAGTTCAAAGACTGGTGTATACATGAAATTATGTCCCATAAAAGCAGCATGTATTCACTATTAAAAGTATGCACAAAAGTCTGCAGTAATTGGTGTTCAGTTGTCTTGTTTTTACATTGATTTGATCAGCTTGCATTGGGTAAACTAGGTTGTTGTGTGCTATGTATGATTGAAATTGATCTATATACATGTATGACTGCATCTTTTTAATTATATTTTGAAATAGAAGGTAGTGTACTTTTATAGATAGTGTTATAATCAGGGTGTACTGTATCATTCACCAAGCTGTAGATTTCATGTGGGCAAGATCTGCAATTGACCTATCGCCACTTGTCAATCATGCTGAGCCATTAACCAATCAGCGAAAATAAATTAGACACACCTCAAGGCATTGCTTTCATCCGCCATTTTCCTCCGTGTGGCAATAATGAATTGATTATGATAAGTAATTTTGCAATGATTTGTTAATTTCTTGATCGATAAGGGTGAAAATAAGTCAGTGGGAGCCATGTAATTCTTACAGTCGATATCCAGATCGTCTAAATAGAGGAATTAGATTTATTCCTTTCCCGAAACATAGGCAGAACTTTGATGAATAAAGACTATTTTGTTGTTGCGTGTACGATCATTCAGCTGAATATGGAAATAATTGATGACAATAACATGTTTCTTTGCGAAAAAGTATGTAGAAAAGCATGTCCTGTTGATGGTTTGAAGAAAAAAAAGAAATTGAAATTGAAAATATATACATAAATAAACGTTTCTAGAATATGAGTGGATAACCCCCTAAATTTCTGGCTTTGATGTATATTATTTTCTTGTACAGGATGTAGTGAACCCCAGACTGCATTATTGAAAGTTTGAAAATTTTGACTTTAATGTTGGCTTGTCTTAAAAATAATGATTTATCGTCTAGATCTTTCAGACACTTGAGTGGCTCTTTACTTTCTCATTGGTCTGAAGGACGATGGAGATACAAAAATGTTGTAATAATAAAGAAATACAAAAACAATGGTTTCAGATATTATCGTCCATTATATTAAGCATGCATTTACATGTTTCCATCAACAGACATCATTGATCAAAATTCCATCTGACGAACAGTAGAACTTTAACATTATTATAGACAACAGTATACTTCTAACAGTAATTATTTAGGATTTTGTTATTAATTTTTAATTCGTTTACTTCCAAGGCAGCAAAAACATAAGCCAGATAAGATTAATAAGGATAAGATTATATACTAAATACATTAGCATTTTTGGGAGCGAATTTCATTTTACATTAATAATTTCTCCAACAAATTTAAAATTGATTTTATTACTTACTGAAATAAAACACTTAGGCTGTTACTATACAAACTTGAACTACAACTATAAATATTGTCTTCTGCAGCATAATTTATGCAACTTTATAATTTTACATTTTTAGGAATAATACAAATCATTTTTAATAAATATATCACTTAAACTTAAACATATTTCCTTGCCCAATACTTCTTGTTTGTCGGAGGTTAGCAGGTGGTCATGTCACGTGATTCAGTAGGCGGAGCGGTCTCTCATCTCGCGTAAGGTCAATTACATAAGCTTTAGCAGATGGCAAAACTCAATCTAGGTTTCAGTCCAAGCTTCATTTCCAGACCCACATTTTGAAAATAATCACTGCCAGTATTAGTTTATACACCTGTCTTGCATCTGGTTGTACAGTCAGCATTGTACTTATTGATATGCAATATGTAGATGGCCATTTAACTGTCTGAGACTGAGGGTTTAGGTAGACTGGTTACATTGCCTTATGCCATAAATTTATATTTAACAGAACAGTTAACAATAACCAGTCACACCATATGTATAATGATGTCTTCAGGTGAGGTTATTCACCAGCATAGTGATAACTTTCTCAGGTTGCCCCAGATTATTACTGTCCAGTTGAATTTGTCTTAATTTTAAATCTCAGAAAGAAATTTAGAGTGGTTTTAAGTCAGCAGTGGTGATAAGGTTATCCTGTCTTGCAGTAAGCATGGTAAGAATGTTGTCAAAGTAAAAATGTTATCTTTAATTTGCATAGGACAAAGACAGTTCAACATAGTACTGGTCATTTTTAAATGATCACATTATATATAGATTGCATGTACAGTGATTATCATTGATATGTTGTTAGGTCTTTGCCTTTTAAAATGGATTTAGGTTGCTATCCAGAAGATTTTTTAATAGTGAAAAGAACACCAGTAACGACCATACACACTAATTACTGGCTGGCACAAGGGTAAAGTGCCCTTTGTAAATTTAATTTATTGTACAAAATTGAAGGAACCTTTGACTTGACTACATTAGACCTGACAATCTTAACCACATTAGGCCTGATTATATAACCACATTAGGCCTGATTATCTTGACTACAGTAGGCCTGACTATCTTAACCACATTATGCTTGATTATCTTGACTACATTAGGCATGTCTTAACCACATTAGGCCTGATTATCTTGACTACATTAGACCTGACTATCTTAACCACATTAGGCCTGATTATCTTTACTACATTAGGCCTGTCTTAACCACAGTAGGCCTGATTATCTTGACTACAATAGACCTGACTATCTCAACCACATTAGACCTGATTACCTTTACATTAGGCTTGATTATCTTGACAACATTAGACCTGATTACCTTGACTACATTAGGTTTGACTATCTTAACCACATTAGGGCTGACTGTTAAATACATTAGACCTGATTATCTTCACTACATTAGGCCTGACTATCTTTAACATGCAGTCCATCATAAAAATCTAAGTATGTTGGGGATTAAATGTTGGATAGTTCATTTTGTTGAAAGTGGGAAAAGTGCAGATGTTATAACACAGTGATGTGACACATTTGAAGAAAAAAGTTTTAGTGTCACTCTATTTACATTCAGTATTATAATTTGTTTAGGAAAAAAATTACATGAAAACAAAGGTATATTTTATTAAAAGGTAAAGCAACATAAAATATTGGTCCATCAAAGTATGATCTGATTTCATTGAGGAAACACAAAAGGGCCATTGGTGCTATGTCCCAGAACCCTAGATTGAACCCTGGATCATGAACTGTATTCATCTTTCAACATATTTTTCCAAGCTTGATCTGCCACTACAATTCATTGTTGAACATGTTATACTCAGATTAATATGGTTCATGTCTTAAAATATTTATAATAATAATAATAATAATAATAATAATAAAAAAAATGTATTAATGTAGGTAACCCATGTATGTAATGTATAATGTATATAGAACTAATCTACCTTTGGGCATTCAAATATTGTTACTCGGTCTTCCATTATCAGTATCATTAGTACGAAAATCTGGCTGTTAAACCTCAAATGATGTGGTTGTACATAAATAACATCATTGTAACAAGTATCTCAAAATATCAGACTTTTGTACAGGTCTCAGATTGGCAGTTATCATGATGACATTTATCAACAGATTAGATTAGCAAGGAAATGACCAACCCTAAATTAGTACTCCTTGTTTGCTTTTATTTGTAGTTCTCACAGTAGCAAAGGCTTTCTGCAGTATATTTTTAAGAGTAAACCTTCAGGACTCATGGTACTAGTGGGATGGAAAAATGGGAACCAGTATAGAAATAGGCAAAGATAAAGTAGAGTTTATATGGATTTGGCTGGCCAGGATTGGTTGATAATGAAAAGTAAAAGTTTAGAAAAAAAGAGAACTTATCCTACTGTAACTTGTAAAAATAGAGACAATGTTTCACTGATAAATTTGAGTCCTTTTTACAGGCATGACTTTGGAACACTCATTACTGAAATTAGCACCTGATTCTTTGGGTGTGGAATTGAAAACATGCGTTTCAAACATATGTAGATGCAACAAATGCCATGGCTTGCTCCACATAGGAAGATATTAGTTTTCCATGGTTTATAACTTTTATCCAGTTTGATGATGGGTAATGCTTCAGTGCTATCTCCTTTGATCGGTCCAGCCTTTTTCATTCACATATTCATGGATTGATAATTTCATCAGGTAGTTTTTTCCGAGAAGATATTAATGCAATTCTGCAAGTCTCCGTTGTGTATGTTTGTCTTTTACAATTGTTATTACATGGTTTATTAGTTGTATTATGTCCGTATCAGCTTGTCCACTTGTTTCCTGATAGAATTTCTCAACATTAAACATTTGTAAAATTTTGTGTTTACAAATCACTCTTCATGACTATAAGAGTAAAGAAGTTGTTTATATTTTGCTCTATCCATCAAGTACTTGACATAACAGTAATGTCAAATTATTTATTTACAAAAAAATACTTGGAAAGTATGTATATAATGTACTTACCTGAAGAGCATCCATGACAATGACATGAACACACTTTAAGGAATATTTACTTTAATGTGCATCTTTTTAAATATGTCAACATTGTCAAAATATCATGTCAACAACATCGTCAAAATAAAATGTCAACTACATTTTTATTTATTCAAAAAGTTTCTTTTTTCAAACCTAGGCTAGAGTTCAGTCACTGGATGGAATATAACAACATGTTGAAAGTTTTTTTTTTGTGTGGTCATACTTCTAAATATAAACTGCATTGGTGAAAACCCATCACTGTCTGTATCTCTTTTTCTCTGTATCTATTTTGAATTGTAAATGTTGATAACAGTGGTGTGTCTGGTGACAGTGAAACACATTCTTGTTGAGTGAGACAGAAGTAATTTGATGTAAACTCTGTCAATGAAAACACTTTATGATAATGTACCACCAGTGAAACTCTTTTATATTCTGTGTTGTTATACTTAATATTTACATTTATTTTGGAAGGATTCATCTTTCCAGGGTTTTTGTGTGGCTCCACATTGTTACATTTTTCAAGTTTTGCTTCTGGTTGGCATGATATATACACAGTTGTGGTGAGGTACCATTGAACACTACATACATACATAACCTACATACATACAATTTTCTCTTTTTACTTTGGAAATTTTCTTCACTGAAAGTTCAATACAGAACATTAAACCATTTTGGACCATTCACTGTGACCAGTTGAATAAATATGCAGTATGATTCTGTTTATTGAAAAAAGCTAATACAGTTAGGTTGATATATTGATTTTGTACGGGCATTTAATGGGTGTCATTGACTTTTTAATGGGACATGAACGTCTCACAGTTAAACCTGTTCATCAGCAGGTAAAATTAAGTCACCTCTCACTTACTAACAACTATAGATCGAGCTTTGTCTGGCAACCATTCTGATGATACTATATGATTTTGCTACACTATAAAACCAAGAGCAGATGCTAAATTTACCATGCAGATTGTAATTTTATCATTTTCTAAGAGACATGATCCAGGTTTTTTTTTTTAAAGTTAATTTGTAGTTCTAGATCAGTATTTATTTAGTATTTGATTCAGAGAAATGGAAATCTCCAAGAGACTTGTCAGTTTCAATATAACATTAAACAAGATGATTGTGCATTTAAGTTGTTAAGATGAACAAATATGATTAATGAAAATCACTTTAGGATGCATTACATTGCTTTAAATAATAACTGGTAGCAGTGGTATATTATCTTCATGGTCAGATAATGGTTATTTCTGGTCATTATTATAAGGTTGTAAAACATAAAAATCAGATAGGTTGAGGATGGGTACAGGATATCTGTTGAAAAAGAGATACGACGATTCGAAATGCACCTGCCATTCAACTCATTTGCAACCTGATGACTAAGCAGGTGCTGCCACCTACAAAACCTCAATGACTAAATCAGGATATAGCATTAACAACATTTCAGGCAACAACACCCATCAACATCACTAGATTGCAAGAAGAATTACAACACCATCCTGATAAAGAATTTGTGGACTATCTTATAAACGGTCTCTGCTATGGTTTTATACAGGACTTCCTCATCAGCATACATCTTCTTTCAAGTGTAAAAAATTTGGTAACAGCGACATCACAACCTGATGTGGTTGACGTATTACTTGAGTATGAGCTCTCCAATGAGTACCTCATAGGCCCTAGTACAGACTTATAGTAGATCTGTCAGCACCGCACAGTTCACTTGAGCATGAAAGTATCAATGCCATAATCAGCAAAACTGATTTTTCTCTCTCGTACGTAAAAACAGATGATGCTATTCACATTCTGCTGCAGTTATGAATGGGTGCTAATATGTGCAAGATGGATATTGCTGATGCATTCAAGCTAATTCCCATACTCCCATCATTGTGGCCTCTGTATGGTGTCAAGTGGAGGAACAAATATTGTTTCTACACCAAGTTAGTGTTTGTTGGTAGAAGTAGTCCACAATTTTTGATACACTGTCCAGAGCGATTTCGTGGACAGACAAGCATGCAGTATCTATGAGGCGGAATTGCCAGTATGACTGATGTCAGGGCCGAATAGCCAACATGCACTACCTATGAGGCAGAATCGCTAGTATGACTGAAGCACTATCTATGAGGCAGAATCGCCAGTATGACTGATGTCAAGGCAGAATTGCCAATGTTTGACTGACTGACATAACTGTTAAGGCAGAATTGCCGCTGTATTGAGGCAGAGTCGCCATAACTTGTTATGTCTGTAAGTCGAGTGGATTGGGGACAGAATGCCCAATGATGCAATAGCGGCGAATACCGCTTGGAGAAGATACGGCAGGAATAGCCTGTTAATATGAGGGGTCTGGTTGTCACCTCCAGAGATAGTGGAATTAGTATGCAGGTGGGAGGTTAATCAGAAGAGCTGCAGGTGAAGGGTGAGCCAGATGTAACAGAACTGCAGGCGGCGGTTGGGGCGGTGGAATATACGAAACAAACTGTCCACTCTCAACGCTGATCACTTGTAAAGTGAATGACTGCTGTCAGATATCACAGCAGACCCTTGTCTCTGATTGGCTGAGCCAATCCAACTAGTGTGCGTGTCCACTGAACTGGCCTTGAACTGACCTACATAATGAGCTTTGACTGGAATATATTCTTTGTATAAACATCATTTAATTACATTAAACACCTATTTACACAATATAAAATAGATGGAATGATGGACAGGTGGATCATAACTGAAATCACCAATTCACACGACACTCATGTCGGACTGACAGACAGATTAACTGCGTATATGATACATTATAGCACAAGAAGACTATTAGAGAAGTAATTTCAACTCTTTAATAACAGCTGTTTAGCATTATAAACAGTACATAAGTATACATCTTTGGCATTCCTTGGGTCTCACCCTCCGCTGCATGAGGTTAATGTGGTAAGATGGAAGACAAGCATGCAGTATCTATGAGGCGGAATCGCCAGTATGACTGACGTCAGGGCCGAATAGCCAACATGCACTACTTGGAGAAGGTATGACAAGAGTAGCCTGTTAGTATGAGGGGTCTGGTTGCCACCTTCAGAGATAGTGGAATTAGTGTGCAGGTGGGAGGTTAATCAGAAGAGCTGCAGGTGAAGGGTGAGCCAGATGTAACAGAACTGCATGCGATGGTTGGGGCAGTGGAGTATACGAAACAAACTGTCCACTCTCAACGCTGATCACTTGTAAAGTGTATGACTGCTGTCAGATATCACAGCAGACCCTTGTCTCTGATTGGCTGAGCTAATCCAACTAGTGTGTGTGTCCACTGAACTGGCCTTGAACTGACCAACATAACAGCTTAGACTGGAATCTATTCTTTGTGTAAACATCATTTAATTACATTAAACACCTAATTAAGCTGATGATACCCAGCCAGTTCAAAGAGAATTTTCCTTCTTAGTTTTGTTGATCTATTATTATCTTAATACATGCAGTACTTATCATTGTTCTTTCTATATGATAGAATACTAGCTTTATCAGATTTAGCAACATGAATGCGAGGTACAATTTTTGTTGTTGTTGCTGCTTCTGTTTACAAATGCAAAAGCCAAGGCAGATACACACAGCCTTGCAAATACATGGACATTATTTATCTTGTTTGGTTTACTATGTTTGAATGACCAGCTGGAGCCTATAGCATACATCATGATCAAAATATAAATAGTTGACTTGATAGTATTGTACTTATTCAAAGCAGGAGGCAAGATAAGAAAGAAAGGCAGGTAGTTCCCACTAATCACCTAAAGAATGATTACTCTACCTTGAAATTTGTTATATATTGCTCAGGTGATTAATAAATTGAACTTGAGGATAAAACAAACAGGTAAACTACACCTAAATCTAAAGGTAAACCAAGGCCTCTTATTTTCCTTGTACAGGTAAACTTTATATTGATATACAGTATATCTTTGTGGTGCAGCCACTCAAGGTTGTATACACTAAACTTTCACCTGGACTGAATATTTTGACATTTGGCACATAACAAATCTTAACAGTCAGTGCAAGATATGTACCAGGATAGCATTGGACTGTGTGTCTTTTTATACTGTGTGTATGTCATCACTCCATTTTATTTTGCCCAGATTCTCAGCACTGCGGATTTAATTCCATTTTCAATCTTATTTTGGTGACTTCTTCTCTGTGTGTGTATATTCAGTTTAATGCATGTGTTTTCAGAGAATGGATTTCCCAAGGATATAGAATTTATTGGAAACCCAGTCATGGTGACAGAGGGTAAGCATGAGAAATTATTTTCCTGGTTTGCACTGGGTCTACTTTTGGTGGCTTTGCTTTATTATACTTATCCATATAAAGTGTGTACCATATGTACTTGCTTATGAGTCCAACTGCAAACTGCACATACCCAGATCTGCTATTGCATAATGCACAGGCAGATCTGGGTCTGTGCAGTTTGTTAGGAGTAATCAGTAAAACAAACAACATAGACCCTGATCTGCAAGTGCATTATGCTACGGCAGATCAGGATCTTTGTTGTTTGCAGTTTGACTTATAAGTGAGTATATATGGTACTTAACTGTGAACATGAAAATGTTCCAGCAAATCAGGATCTATGTTGTTGGTTTAACATATAATTTCCTGTGGACATCATAGACCCTGATGTGCCAGAACATCACACAGAGACAGGTTTGGGTATTCCATGTTTGAAATTGGGCATATGTTATTATATGAACAAGTCTTGTATTTGCATGCACTTATGGATTTCACTTTTTCATTTAGCTGTTTGAAGTCTTTCTGTCTGCCTTTTTTAACCTGCATTTTCTGCATTTTTCACAGCATTGTGTGGTTTTCAGTACTTCTGAAAACTTCATCTCACATGGTATTGTATATGGTTTTCATTAGTTTTTAATAGTTCATCTTGCATGATTTTTTCTTTGTTATCTTTCAGAGTTGTTTTTTTAATACACCCATGATAAGGCAGAGTGTATTATGTGTTATGATGTCCTCCACCTTTCCATCCATCCATCCATCCATCTTTACATCTGTTAAACATTTTATTTCAAGATTATAACTCAAGTCGTCCACCATCTACAGTTCTGGCTTTCATTTGGACAAGGAAGAACACTATGAATTTCGGGGTTAAAAGTGAAGGTCACTATTGCTGCAAAAAGAAAAGTGGTTTCTAGGAGAAATGTCAGTTATCTACATAAAGGGATATTAAACTGAGGGTGGGAGCATAATGTTTTATTTACAGCACACTTGTTACATTTTTCCAAGTCTGATTTATTCCATGTACCTATAATTGTGTAATGGATGCCAAAGTTTTGTTTTGTTGCATTTTCTTGTCTAACCCATGTACAAGTTTATAGATTCCTGTATAGATCATAACATTATATTTGTAATGTGGAACAACATTTTGTTTTTGCCATGCTGGCTGAGTGGTCAGTAAACTGGACTCTTGACCTGATGCCAGGGTGCAAGTTTGAATCCTGCTTAGAACTACTAGTGTGCTCTGCTCTTGGGCATTAGGCACTTGACTTGAATTGTGTCAGCACTATATTATGTATATTTGTTGCTTTGCTGTAAAACACCAAAAACTGATGCAAACCAAAAAACCTTGGTAATAAGTCTGTAAGCCAGTAAGCCAATGCAAACCAAAAAACCTTTGGTAATAAGTTTGTTAAGCCAGTAAGCCAATGCAAACCAAGAACTTATGTAATAAGTTTGTAAGCCAATGCAAACTATAAATTGGGTAAAAAGGTTATAAACATGACATACCCTTCAAGAAGGTTGAGCTGAAATGTACTTATACACTCTTTACCTATATAACATAATACCAGCTAAAAAGTACATCACAACCTCACTGCTGTAACCACCTATCAGACAGGGAAAAGTGGTCTTAATTGGGAAGTGTTCTCATTTCAAAGGACAAGTTTTGGGGAGTTTTTTTACGTAGTAAACAGGAAAACCCAAATAATGTTGCAGTTTGGGAATGGTTTCATTGTTCTTATTATGTAGGTGGTCACAATATAATGATGAATTGCGGTTGTGGCTGAGAAGAGGATGGGAGTATTTAAGAATTATGAAGTATTTACCACCTGTTTGAAGTATCTGACTTAGCCCCTGCATCTCATTTTCAAATATATTTTGCTTGAATATACTGTATCACTTTTATTGTGAATAATGGGTGTCACTTTGTTTTGTTTGCATACTGTATAGACAATTGCTGGGAATCAATCGATTTTATTGGTGATTTTAAGTTTATCAAAACCAATGAAATATCAGGTTTTTAATATTTTCTGTTGATTTTTTAAGAAAGGTATAATTTTTTGCTTGAGCTGGATACTGCCAGCCATGTTGTATCACAAAACATGCATTGAATGATTGATTATCTTTGATACTGTATGTATTTTGACACTATTGAATACATCAATGTACTGTACAATATACAGGTGAATCCATGTGTGCAAAACAAACATCATATTTTATCATTGTATTAATGATTGACTGAATATCTGGAAGAATTCAAAAGGTTTTTTTTTCCATTTCTTTCAGTCTTTCATTTGTTCTTTGTGCATTGTCCAGATACACTAACGTGATTTATGAAAAGATGTTTAATGAAACAAATCAAAATATACAGTTGGTATTATTTCAAAATGTTCATTTTATGCATTTGATTTGGTTTTATTCAGCTTTCATCCTGTATCAGTAGTTTGTGTCTGTATTCTATTTAGATACACTGTCATCACAATCTGATTAAAATCAGATCTCTACTGTCCTACATGAAGATCTGACAGTGACTGCTTAGGGGTCATGTTCTGGTGACTTTTGGATTAGCCATTGGAAATGCAGCTTTCAAACATTTCAAAGTGAACCAAGTTGCTTGACACACATTGATCCTGTTCTGCCATACTACTCAGTCTGCCAAAATGCTAAGGTGTAAGACTTCATCTGATTGATTGATAAAATCAGCAAGTGTGTAATAACATAGGTCACTAGAACATGACCCCTAAAAGGTCGCTGTCAGATCTTCACTTAGGACAGTGGACATTTGATTTTAATTAGACTGACCTTCGCCAGAGAAAATAATGTAATTTATTGTTGCATCAGTGATAGCAAAGTACATCTAATTTTATAATCTTGGAGTTGTTGTTTAGTGTCCCTTTCACCAGGATATGTTACAAAAACTCATGATTGGCTGATGCAGGTAAATTGACAAGCACAAAGACTATCATATATACTAATTTATAAGACAAACTGCACAGACCCAGATCTGCTGGCACATTATGCACTGGCAGATCTGAGTCTGTACAATGTTTGTTAGCAGTAATCAGTAGAAGAAACAACATAGACCTTGATCTGTGGGTGCATCATGCAAATCAGGGTCTATGTATTTTGCAATCGACTCAACTTATAAGCGACTGCATATTGAATGTGTCTGAAATGGTCTTTGGGGTTGCAGTGCACTAAACGTGTTAAAATTAAAGTTGTAAAAATTAAATTTTCAGAGGAAACAAACTTTGTTACTTTAAAATGAATTATTGAAAATCATAATCAGATTCTTAGTCGTTTGACTTGTTCCAACCAGTCTTTGTTTTTTGTGAGTAATCCTCATCCCACTGCAGTGCACATTTACATTCATTAATTGGGGACAATACACATGTACATTCATTAATGGGGGACAATTTTAACATCAAAATTAATATATTGCTTCCTTAAAAAGGTTGCAAGGTAATTATCTTGTAAATTAAAAAACATTTTTAAAAAAATATGAACTGTCTTTGCTTGTCTCTACTTTATTTTTATTGAAATTTAGACCTTGTTAGTCCACTGTAATTACTGCACAGTCTAGATTGGACAAGTGTCTCCTTCCCAGTTGTACATGAATTTATATGTCATTAATGAAAATTACTAAAACCTGGATTTCATTCTTGCAGTAAATGACAGGGTCCCGAGTGGCCAAATGGTCTAAAGCGCTCACCGTTACGGATAACTGCTATCTCACCTCCTTGTGTATGGGTTCGAGTCTCAGGCTCGGCCAATGTGGGTACATGAGAAAGCTTGCCAGTAGCTTCTTGCGGGTTGGTGGTTCTTTCTGGGGTTTTTCCTGGTTCTTCCTCCACCATTTATACTGGCTGCCATGTATAGCCTATCTTGTGCTGAAAAATGGCATTAAACCCTATAACAACAACAACAACAAAAGCAGTAGATGACTGGATGCAGACATTATTTATCAGGGAGATTGGTATAAACAGTGGCAAAAAAATAAGGATAAACATCACTAAAATGAAACTTGATACAGTATGTGAACTTTTCTTACTTTCCATATATTTGCTTGAAAATGCATTTCTAGGAGACTGTCTACAGATCATTCTTGCTTCCTCATTTTGATCTGCAGGGAAAAATGCCTGAAACAACCATATCACTAAAATATAAGCCAAATTAAAAAACTTTGTACCTTATAAACAAACTCCCTATTAAACTACTGGTTCATAAAACTACCCTCAACACCATTGTTTGCACACCATGTATAAGTCTCAATTCCTGGATGTCAGAAAAGATTATAGACTGGCTTCTGGCTATATTCGTAACAAATCTAATTCATGTCTCCTGACAAAACTTGGATGTCAGTGGACCAGACAGTAATGACACTGTATCTGTCAGTTACATAACCAGTGGTGATATTTTTTTTCTGGCAAAATGTAAACAATGTTTCAGGTCAACTTGAGGTTATTTTTAATAGTACAACTAGTGTAGTTCATGGACTTCCACTCTTTGAGACAGACATATTTTTAATGTGAATTCAACTGACAAACTTTAATACAGTGTACCATCAGTGAAAATCTTCGACTTTTTGATGTATTTGGTTTAGATAACAAATTTTGACCCTCAGTTTTAATGATTTTTTAAAATTAGTTTTACTTTGATTTTTTTTTTTTAAAAGGAAGACATTTTAAAGTTATTTTTAGTCTGTTATCTTTGATCTTTTTTTGTTGTTGTAGTGCTTCATGTTTACATTTGTATGGAAGGGTTTATCTTCCTGAAGCTTTGTGCACTTCTTTTTATTTATAGGTTTACCTTTGATGGTTTATCTAGTTGTACTTCATGTTTATGTTAAGTTGCACTTGGAAAGGTGTGTCTTCCTCCAGTTTTCTGTGTCAAATTCTTTATATGTACATTTTTAGTACTTCTTTAACTGGATCTATATAGTCATTACTGTGTTGATGTGCTGTTAAATGGTACATTACTTTATGCTGACATGCCATTAAATGGTACATTACTATGCTGACATACCATTACCGTTGCTGACTTTCCATTAAATGGTACATTACTATGCTGGCATGCTAGTACTATGCTGACATGGCATTAAATGGAACATTACTATGTTGACATGCCATTACCATTGCTGACATGACATTAAATGGTACATTACAATGCTGACATGCCATTACTGTGCTGACATGTCATTAAATGGTACATTGCCTACATGCCATTACTATGCTCATATGCCATTAAATGGTATATTACTATACTGACATGCCATTAAATTACATTACTGTGCCAACATGCCATTACTATGCTGACATGCCATTAAATGGTACATTATTATACTGACATGCCATTAAATGGTACATTACTATGCTGACATGCCATTACTATGCTGATGTACCATTACCATTGCTGACATGCCATTAAATGGTACATTACTATGCTGACATGTCATTAAATGATAATACTTGTACATATAATGTAAATATAGTACATGAATTTGCAACAGTAACAGTACAGTGACTCTGAATGTTACTTTATTTGCATGATTTTTTTTCGTACAACATATAGGGGCAAAGGCCCCCCCCCACTCTTTTCACCTTTACATCTGTAAAACTTAATAGCTGACCACTACATGTTTGGCCCCCCCCCCCAAATAATTATGCGGGCACCCCAATAATCATGGTTTGATATTTCTTTGATTCTTCTCCATTATTTATAATCTGCTTATGAATCTGAGAAAACTTGTTTGCAGATCATGAAGGTTACACTTTCTAATGGGTCCCAAGTTCAGCTTGAAAAAAAAATTATTTATGCAATGTTCAGATACTTTACATTTTTAACAAATTGATATTTTTGCATATGTAAGGGTACAGACAGTCCAAAATTGCTAAAAACACTTTAGGTTGATATTCATTTTCAGGTACTACATTTAGTTGAATATCTATCCCCAAGTAAGGATATTACATAGAAAAGTACCATGACACTAATTGCCCATGTAATAATAGGTCAATAAACATTTCAAAATTTATCAATTTTCCACAGGTTTGAAAATCATATCTCATCATAGACACAAAGAAAGTGTTTGTTGATGAGTGAACTTTTTTCAGTATGACACAATTATTGAGATCAGATCAGTTTTCCGCAACATAAACCCTGCACAGCCAATTTATGATATATCATAAATCGCAAAATATTTCAAAACAGATCATATGCTTTTCATTGACTTTATCATTTACTTTCACAGGACTGTTGCTATGATTATTAAAATTGTTTAAAAAAATTGTTTTTAATTTTTTTTTAGTAAGCAATATATGATGTTAATATTTGTTCAGTATGTCCCAGAGTTTATCATGCTATAATACACATTAGATAAAATGTAATGTCATATGGATGTCAACACAGGATAATTGGCACATCATTCTGAGTTGTATAGTAAGTATTGAGTTGTATAGAAAGTATTGGGTTGTATAGTAAGTATTGAGTTGTATAGTAAGTAGTATAGCAAGCTTTGAGTTGTATAGTAAGTATTGAGTTAAGTATTGAGTTGTATAGTAAATATTGAGTTGTATAGAAAGTATTGGGTTGTATAGTAAGTATTGAGTTGTATAGTAAGTATTGAGTTAAGTATTGAGTTGTATAGTAAGTATTGAGTTAAGTATTGAGTTGTATAGAAAGTATTGAGTTGTATATTAAGTATTGAGTTAAGTATTGAGTTGTATAGTAAGTATTGAGTTGTATAGTAAGTATTGAGTTAAGTATTGAGTTGTATAGTAAGTATTGGGTTGTATAGAAAGTATTGAGTTGTATAGTAAGTATTGAGTTAAGTATTGGGTTGTATAGTAAGTATTGAGTTGTTTAGTAAGTACTGAGTTAAGTATTGAGTTGTATAGTAAGTACTGAGTTAAGTATTGAGTTGTATAGTAAGTATTGAGTTGTATAGTAAGTATTGAGTTAAGTATTGAGTTGTATAGTAAGTACTGAGTTTTGAAAATGTTGTTATTTATACTCCTCCTGAATGAATGGCCATGTCAGCGTTGGCTTTTTTACTGAAAGACTTCTTAAGATGTCCAGTTGCTCCTAAATGAACATGGTATAAAAATCTTGTTATTGCTATTCCTCTTGAATGTATAACCAATGACAAAGAACATCCATTTCATCTTGTCCTACCACCAACATTCAGTTCATCTTGTCCTATCACCAACATCCAGTTCATCTTGTCCTACCACCAACATCCAGTTCATCTTGTCCTACCACCAACATCCAGTTTATCTTGTCCTACCACCAACATCCAGTTCATCTTGTCCTACCACCAACATCCAGTTCATCTTGTCCTACCACCAACATCCAGTTCATCTTGTCCTACCAACAACAACAACCCAGATCATCCATTTCATCTTGTCTTATCACCAGAATCCACCTAGATCGTCCATTTCATCTTGTCCTACCATTGACATCAACCTAAATTATTCAGTTCATTTTGTCCTACCACCATTTTCCACCTAGATTGTCTATTTCATCTTGTCCTGCCACCAAAATCCACCAAGATCATCCATTTCATCTTGTCCTAGCACCAAAATCTACCTAGATCGCCCATTTCATCTTGTCCACCCTTTGACATCAACCTACATTATTCAGTTCATCTTTCCCTACCACCATACTCAACCTAGATTGTCTATTTCATCTTGTCCTACCACAAAAATCCACCCAGATCATCCATTTCATCTTGTCCTAGCACCAAAAATCCACCTAGATTGCCATGTTCATCTTGTCCTACCATTGATATCAACCTAAATCATCCACTTCATCTTGTCCTACCACCAAACTCACCTAGATTGTCCATTTGGGCCCCCAGAATCCACCCAGATCATCCATTACATCTTGTCCAAGCACCAAAATCTACCTAGATCACCCAGTTCATTTTGTCCTACCATTGACATCAACTTAAATCATTCAGTTCATCTTGTCCTACCATCACACTCCACCTTGGTTGTCCATTTCATCTTGTCCTGCCACCAAAATCCATCCAGATCATCCAGTTCATCTTGTCTTACCATCAAAATCCAATTGTCCCAATTTCATCTTGTTCTGCCATCAGTATCCACCCAGATCAGACAGTTCAGCTTGTTCACTTTTAGGAAACCCCAATGTTGCACACATAAGACAGTTTTGAATACATTCTGTATGTGTGTGCTCATGTGCATGCATGCATGCATGTATGTATGTATGGATGGTTCAGTGGCACATCAGCAAAATCCTGGCGATATACTGCCAATTTAAAGTTAAGTTAAAAAAATTGTAAAGGTAAAAAGGTGAAGTCAGAAATTTTAGGAGATAAAGTAAACATGTAGTACTACAAGATAAAAGATTATATATTACAATGTTAAAATTCTTTAAAAGCCATAGAAAATGCAGACTGTTGGTTAAAAACATCCCTAATACACAGGATCATAATTGACTGCTCCAGTGGCCTAGTGGTTAGAGTGTCCACCTTGGGTGTGGGATGTCACGGGATCGAACCCTGGCCGAGTCATACCAAAGACTTATAAAAATGGCACTAACATTTGTCTCACTCTGCGCTCAGCATTAAGAGGTTAGTCTGGTTGGCCTGGTGTCAGGATAATGTGACTGGGTGGGACATCATGCTATATGTCTGCGGCATGATGTCCCAGTGCTAGACATCACTATAAACTGTCACACTGCAGACATTATAGCAATATGACTGAAAATTGTTAAAGCTGTGTTAAAAATCTAAATCACACACACACACACACACACGCATGCACGCACGCACGCGCACACACGCACACACGCACGCACGCACACACAGAGGAGCATAATCTGTGATATGAAGATTTAAAAACTTTACTTCCTTTTTGCAGGTTCTAATATACTGGTTGTGATGATTATTTTTATTTTTTTTGTGCCAAATATATTTTTTGATATAAAAAAGTTTTATGTTGAGCATAAATTGTTTGGTAGTGATAATGGGTCAGTAAGAGCACATGCAGTAGACTTGGATTTAACAGCCCTTGAGTTATGGGTGGGTAGGCTGTATCAGTTCCGGCTGTATCAAGTTAGCATTTTTATTTGTTTGTTTTCATGTTGGTGTTGAGCAACATACTAGAAATAACCCTGGTTTATTTACCCATTATCAGTTATGCATGATGGGCACAGGTCACTGTGGATTCTCTTTTTTTTTGTTTCTGGTATACATTTTTGCAAGATCTTTTTTTGTTCATCATCACTGGGAGAGAAACATCATGCCACACATTTATTTTAGTTTAAGATTTTTTGTGAGGGAATGCAACATTAAGTTGAACTTTGCTTATTGTTCTTGTTTGCATAATTGCAATCATACTGTACATATATCATTAATTATAAGGCTGAAAAATGCATAGACACCTTAGTATAGTTTACTACAGTGAAATGTTTATAGAATTGGTAAAGATGTAAACAAATATGTACTTGACTATCAGTGTCACTGTGTATTTCAATTAAATTATTTTTTTCCACATCTTTTCTTAAGAGGGCTGGTAGGTTGTATTTTTTTGTTATATATTTATCTTAAAAAATGTACGTCTTACAAACCAAATCAGGGAAGCTGCAGTGGATTGGTGGTGAGCATGCCAGGCTCATGATTGAAAGTGTGCGAGTTGGAATCCTACCATTGGGACCAACCTGGGTTAGATGCTGTGGTGTGTCCTTGGGCAAGGCACTTCACTCCAAAACCAAATTTGCCTTGCCACTAAATGACCTACATGTACGATAAAACACCAAACCAAATCAAACAAAGAAATTGAATCCTGTCAAAATAATAGGTAACAGAAATATGACAAATGAAACAATTGCAACTTCAGCAAATTACAGTATACACAGCATTAGCTGTGCATCAGACCTGATGGGTAGATAGCTGGAAAGGAAGAGCTTCTAATAGTTCTGATTAAATGACATCATTTCAGTTTTATACACATTTAAAAAGTTTGGTATACCATTAGTTTTTTTTATAGCTTTGTTTCAAGTTTTATACTTGGGAAATGTTCAAAGCATGGAATTTTGTATATTGGGGCTACAGGTGTAACAAAGAATTAACAAATGTTGGAGATGAAATATATTGTCAAGAGAAGCACACTCATTAAATATATCTTCAAAACATTTTAAATAGATGTGATTTCATAAAGCATCTTATGCATGCAATGTATTTTTATGCTAAATAAGGATGCACTTGGGGCAGATAATACAAAAATGTATAGATACTTGTTTCTTTACAAATACACATTGCCTGGTCATTCATTAAAAACTTCAGAGAACTGTCCAGGATGCAATCAAACTGCCTAAACCACCATATATACTATATATGCACACATGTGCGTTGTAAACTAGTATAGGGCATGTTTTTATTTGTAAGCAGTGGCATCTTGTATACTTTGCTCTTTCATTTCCCCCTTTATCTGTACTTGTCTGAATGATTACTGATTGTAAAATGTATTCAAGTGGAGCAAGACCTCGGGGTAAATAACTTGCATAGTTTGCAGTAGCAATCATAATACATGGCCATGGGTATAAATAGAATGCATCATATAAATACTTTACCATGGGCATAAATAGAATACAATATAATACAGAGCTATGGGTATAAATAGAATGCACCATATTACATGACCAAGGGTATAAATGGAATGCACCATATTAGAATGCATCATAATATTCAACAATGGGTGTACATAGAATGTATCATAATACATCGTCATGGGTATAAATAGAATGCATCTTACTACTCCACCTTGGAGAGAAATCGAATGCATCATAATACATCACGTTGGATATAAATAGAATGCATGATAATTAATCACCATGGATATAAATAGAATGCATCATAATACTTCACCATGGGTATAAATTAAATGTATGAAAATACTCCACTATGGTTAAAATAGAGTACACCATAACACTCCATCATGGGTATAAATAGAATGCATCATAATTCTCCACTAAGGGTATAAATAGAGTAAGCCATAATACTCCATCATGGGTATAAGTAAGTATGCCATAACACTCCACCATGGGTATAAATAGAATGCATCATAATACTCCACCATGGGTGTAAATAGAGTAAGCCATAACACTCCACCATGGGTATAAGTAGAGTATGCCATAATACTCCACCATGGGTATAAATAGAATGCATCATAATACTCCATCAAGGGTATAAATAAGAGTAAGCCATAATACTCCACAATGGGTAAAAAAAGAATGCATCATAATACTCCACCATGGGTATAAAATAGAGTATGCCATAATACTCCACAATGGGTAAAAAAAGAATGCATCATAATACTCCACCATGGGTATAAAATAGAGTATGCCATAATACTCCACCATGGGTATAAATAGAATGCATCATAATACTCCACCATGGTTATAAACAGAGTAAGCCATAATACTCCACCATGGGTATAAATAGAGTTAGCCATAATACTCCACCATGTGTATAAATAGAGTATACCATAATACTCCACCATGGGTTGAAATAGAATGCATCATAATACTCCACCATGGATATAAATAGAGTAAGCCAGCCATAATATTCCACCATGGGTTGAAATAGAATGCATCATAATACT
This sequence comes from Megalonaias nervosa, assembly GCA_016617855.1. NCBI lineage: Eukaryota > Metazoa > Mollusca > Bivalvia > Unionida > Unionidae > Megalonaias > Megalonaias nervosa. The sequence continues at coordinate 112,476 of JAECUM010001952.1, forward strand.
CCACCATGGGTAGAAATACAATGTACAGTGGGACCCCGCTATAACACAGTAGTTGGGAGCCATAGAACCCAATCGTGTTATGAACCGAACAGTGTTATAAGCAACCATGTACAGTACCAACAAATTTGCAGGGTTAGCGGGGTGGGTGGGGGTGGTAATGAAAACGGGTACAGAAACGTATGCTTCATTGGCAAAATTACCATTTTAAATCAATGTATATTAAATGAGAAAACACCTGCAGTGATAACAGAGATCACATATGTAATATATTTCTTTATTCAGAGAACCATGCATTGGTTCATACACGTGTATAGTTTATATATACATATCTAATCTATAGCATGAATAGAGTATCAACACCGTGTACTCGCCCGTGAATCGAATCACATACATTGAATCCACAATACAAGTATTTCCATCGAAAATATCCACACACAGATTGAAAATATTCAATACTTTTGTCACAGATCATTATGTGACTGAATTCAATGGAAAAATAAATAGGAAATATTACGTAACGAATGATGGAACAGTACGTCCGAAGGTTAAAAAACGGTGTCTGTATAAATTTCATACTGCTGAATTTTCTCATCTGTGAATTGTAATACTTTATTATTGTTTGAAAAACTCAGTGATTTTCAGCTGCTTTCTGCTACTGTCACGTTTGCTCTTCGCAAAGTCAATCATATTTCTTAACTGAAGAATTCGAACATAGTCAATATCTTGCGTCTCCATCCATCTCAAAGCACACTCTAAATTTTTGAGCGCTTCTGTTGCTGATGGTGGATTATCCTCAGGTGTGGTGTCCTCAGAGACATCAGAAGCATCACCATTGTCATCATCACCATTGGTGTTATTGAACATAATATTTTGAACAATTTCTGCATCCAAAACATGACCTGCAACTGGACAGTCATTATCAAAATTGAGCCATTCATTAACACGGTCACGTGACTGCATCAGCTTCCCAAATGCCCTCTCAGCCTCGAACACATCATTCTCAGAAAATCCATCAAATAAACTATCATCATCATCACTGCTGTTATCCTGAATAATAGTAAATACTGCCTCAAGTCCTTTTTCCCAGCATTTCTCAATCCATCTGGGCGTAATGGCATCCCAAGATTTGCCACCGAGGTACATTACTTCTTTCAGATTTAAACTTTGTAGTGTCGCCTGGACGGAGGTTTCATCGCAAACAATCTTTTTCATAAGTTCTCTTGTATAATTCACTTTAAAAACTGATATTAGGAAGTGGACAACATTATTCACTGGTCAACTGATGGCATAAAACAACACCGCCAAGCCATGTGCACATGTTGGCCGCTTTCGTTTTTTTCATGTTTTATAAATCGTTGCCCCATAATTTGAACAAGTTTAGCTCAGCAATTGACTTTGATGATGAGCGATGTACTTAAATTAATTGATCTATACATTCAGGTGAGAATCTTTTATCAACCGCCACATTGTTTGTTGCTTAGTTGTGTAGTCAGTTTAGAGAACATATGTCGGATATTGTTTGAGCAACGACTGTATACGGAATGCATTGAAGACAAACACAAAGTAGACTTGATGGCTTCATTGCTCATGGATTAGTAATAATAAGATTAACACTTATGAGCTGTCATTTTTCAACAATAAACAAAGATCAAAGTTCTCAAGAGGCCCAGCCATTGGTTCAGAAACTCATATTTCCAATGTTTATTTTGGCACAAAACTGTAAGAAATTGGTTAAATTAAAAAATTTTAGGAGCCATGCCACGATTGTTCTATATTCGAATCCATACGCGATTACCTCCCCAAAGAAGAAATGTTTTCTGTGTACGAGAATAATACATGTATATGATATTTCAGGAACCACGCCAAAATCGTCTTATATTCGAATTTATATGCAATCTCTTCTCCAAAATGATAATAAAACTTTTTACATATTTTATTTTTCGTACTTATAAGAATCTTTTTTTTTCTTTTACAAGGTAATAAGGTAAATGAAATTTCGGGAGCCATGCCTCGACCATGTTATATCCGAATTCGTGTTATAACGGAGTGTGCAATAACGGGGTCCCACTGTATTGATGTGTGCATTTTTGTGAAAACTTCTTGGAAACTGCTAAAGAAGGATTCTGTAATTAAGGCTATCATCATATTTTGGGAGGATGTTATGGTCTGTATAGCTGTAATTTTCAAGGATCCAACATTTTTGTGAGGAAAGGTTTATACTACTTGGTTTTTAAGGGTACTGTCAATATTATTACTAATTTTATCATGCCAAAGAAATTGGGACCAAATGGTTTTCCCATGGATTTACTTGGGCAGATGACCTGGGCTGGCTTGGGTTGGTATTGAACTTGCAAACCTTTGATTATGAGTCTGGCACTCTACCAGTATAGCTACAGTGGGGAATGAGTGTAGCTGTGTGGGGTTGGATAGTGGGTGGTGTGGGGGGAAATAGTGTGGTATGGTAGGGGTGGATAGTGGATGATGTGGGAGAATATGTGCTGTTGTAGGGGTGGATAGTGAGGTGTGTTGGGTGGGAGTGACTGGTAGATCTGGCAATACACGGATAGACATTTCTAAATATGTTTAATTATTAAAATTATTGTAGCTAATATTCTTATAATAATTTTTCTTACGTAAGTTAAAAGTGGAAAAAAAGTGATGTAAATTTTGTAACAGTAGATTGAATGTTGGTTTTAACACAATATTGGCTGTATCTTGATGTGAAAATAGGAGCCAAGTGCCTTTCTCAAGGACACACGGAGACAGCAAACACAGGCTAGCCCGGGGGGAGGGGATATTGAACCTACAGCCCTTGGATTACAAATCCGACACTCTGCCAACTGAGATTTCATGTCTCCCATTAAGAGTAGAAACTTTCTGTATAGTTAAGGTATATTCCCTAATTAACACTGCCTGGTGGGAGTTACATTTTCCAAATGGGGGTGTTTATTTTAGAGCCCAATAATAAAAGCTATCATTATTCTTTTGATGTACTCTTATAATTACTTCATGTACATCTGGGGGTCTTTCTCTCACTGAATTCAGTCACCATAAATATCGGCACATTTTCGCACTCAGCAGCAGGGTAGAAGTAGGACTGGTAAGTCATTGAATTTGCCACCCAGCTATTGCATCATGTGTGCATGTGACTTTAGTAATTTATACATTGATATATACAGTGTGAACCTGCTATAGCACGCTCCGTTATAACACGAATTTGGGTATAACACGGTCGTAGTGCAGCTCCCGAAATTTCTTATACATGTATTTTTCTGGTACACGGAAAAAACTTTTTCTTAAAAGTACGAAAAAAGGAAAAAAGTTTATCATTTTGGGGAAGAGACCGTATATGAATAATACAAGATGATCGTGGTGTGGCTCCTGAAATTTTATATGTATTTTTCTCGTACACGAAAAAATAGTTTTTTCTTCTTAAAAGTGCAAAAAACGTGTAAAAAGTTTATTCAGGGTTTGCCGCAAATTGCAAATATTTATTTCCTTATTGGTGGCAAAATATACCATTTTTTAATTGTCGACATTCTTGGCTGTTTAAACTTGGATATACAACCATTAGTTTGGAGTGGAGAAAAAAACTTGTTATAAAATGCACTGAAATTTATCTATTGTTGCATGAACAAATTCTTTGTTCATATTAACAAACCATCTTAACAGTGTGTTGTTATATCATAATCCGCTTATGTTGACATCTAGCATGAGTACTGTATGTTTTGAGAGATCCCCTTTTTTAATTTACATTTCTGGTAGCGGAGATCATCCGGATGAAGCATAATCTCATAATCTATCGTTCATTGGATATTGGGCCGCTCGCTTCTAATTAATATATTTACACAGACTGACATTTGTATGTGGATGGTAAGTAAAATTCCTCTTCTTTTCACCCAGAATTAAATCCTTCAGAACACTCACATTTTCTGTAGTAATCCGTCATCAGACCAGAACACCTGCGTCTCTATCGTCCATGGATATTTTTTTTTATTTCTGACAGCATCACTCCGCTACCACAAACGTAAAAAAAAAACAACAAAGAAAACAAAAATAAAAACAAAACAAGATCTTACTTGTCTATTCAATAGGCAGGGAGGAACAGTCACTACAATCGACCATACGATGGCCAATTTATTTTTTTTAAAAATGTACCCAGATAAAATAGTTTGCTGAAATTTCAAAGAAAACAGATTACCTTTGAAGCACCGAAAAAAATCAGTCTCAGTCATGCAGTACAATTATTTGATGTTGCCGACATAATAAGTAACAGGCATTTGTATGGTTCTCCAAAGCTGTCTTTAACTGTGACTTCAATCACAGGGGCTCGTATCGTTGCTTACAATTTACCTGTCATACATGTTATTATATAGTACATGTAAGACTGGTAAATTGTAAGCAACGATATGAGCCCATCTGACCTCAATAACGCATGCACCCTTCATCAAAGAAAGCCAACTACAATCTTCAGTAAAAACAAAGAACCTTTCTTCAAAAGAAGTCAGTACTGAACTTAAATAAAAGCAATGGAATCTGATGGATTGTTTCATTTTCTAACATGACTGGAACACTTTTACTGTGCTGTGAAAGTTTCCTTTTTACAGGAAAAAAGTTTATGCTTACGAACGCTACCGACGGCAGCTTAAAACGCAGACTTTTACCGACTTGGGATGTACTACTTCATCATTCTTTATGAGATACTGCTATATTTTCTCCGCTGAATTCAGACCTGTGACAAAATTATCGAATATTTTGAATCTCTGTGTGTGCGTATTTTAGATGGAATTACTGGTATTGTGGATTCAATGTATGTGATGAGATTCACGGGTGAGTACACGGTGTTGATACTCAATTCATGCTATACATTAGAAATGTATATATAAACAGTATATATGTATATGCACCAGTGCGTGGTTCTCTGAAGAAAGTAAAATATTATATATGCCTTCTCAGTTTTCACTACAGGTCTATTTCTCATTTAATATGCATTGATTTAAGATGGTAACTGTGCCAGTGAAACACATATTTTGGCGTCTGCATTTATTACCTAGGCCCCCTCCCCAAAATTGTTTTGGGGTACATGCATCATTTTCTTCTGCTAACTGACCTGGTTGTTTATAACACGGTTTGGTCTATAACACGGTCGGGTTTTATGGCTCCCAACTACCGTGTTATAGTGAGGTAACACTGTACATTGTAAGAGTGTGATAAATTGAGACTGCTATAGCATTTTGTTGTAATCATGGATCTGAAGGTATTGAAAAGCACAGGACTTGCACTGCATCTTTTAAATGTTCTGTTTTTAAAAAAGGGGAGGAGACATGAATTAGAGTGGGGGGCCTTGATTAGGGAATATACCATATTAGATATTTCCCATGGGTCTGATTATACATGGAATAGTGCACACAGAGATTGTTGGGGTCAGATAGCCATTAGGTCTTAGTTTTCATGTAGATACTAACATAGACAAAATTTTAAACACCAGTATATTAAAAATGGAAATAAGAAATAAAAACACCTCCTCAACAAACAAAAAACATTGCAAGAAAACAAACCTGGACACATTGTATCAGAAGAGGGACAACAATTTCCTAGCCCAGCCAACCATGACAGTTAAAATCAAATTTCATATAACCAGCCCAAATTTGTACATAAAAATAATGAAATTGAATTTTGAAATAATTTTCTCCACATCAGTCCTGCTGGGCTAGGTCAGAATCTGAAATGTCACTCCCTGAGTGATTATTGTTGTTGTTGATTTAGGGCTTAACACCATTTCTCAGCCCAAGATAGGCAGTATGTGACAGCCAGTATAACTGGAGGTGGAGGAGGAAGAACCCCATCTGGAAAACCCCCCAGTAAGAACTACTGACCCATGGGAAGCTACTGGCAAGCTTTCTTACTTTGGATGAGCCTGAGACTCAAACCCACATGTACCCTGAGGGTGATGTAAAAGATATTTAATCTACCACATTACATTTGACTGTCTTGAGATTATATACTGATGCAAAATATTTTACATTACGGTTACACAAAAAGGCTCAAGAACAGCTCAGCAGTAAAACTTTTACTTGCATTAGTTGCACAGGTACTATATATTCTTGGATATAAATCAAATCCATCTGCAAACTGCATAGAACCAGATCTGCTATTGCATAATGTGCTGGCAGATCTGGATCTATGGAGTGTGTTAGAATTAATCAGAACAAAAATAGAACCTGGTCAGCAATATGTGACAGCAGATCAGGGTCTCTGTTGTTTGCAATTGGACTAAAGTTATAAATGAATATATATGGTGTACTTATACCATGTGTAGCAATTTCAGTGTGTAACATATATACATGAATGATATAAATTATTTGTCTCTTACTTAATGAATAATTAGAGGTCACAGATGGGTCTAATCCAAGATCTCATAAATGCAGTGTACAACCCCTTAACTTAACAATGTCCTCATTTACATGAAATGGGCTGACAAATCAGGACTAGAAGTGGTTGTTAGAGTTAAGACTTTGGCATTCTGCTATTTTACATGCAGTTTTACATTCAACAACCTTAAAGGACTGTAATTTGTCATGTATAACACTTTTCTAATTGAGAATAACGACTTGAGACTCGAATGTGCCATCACATATTGCTATGGGCAATGTGGGTCTATCACTAATGTCATGCAAGCCATGGACCCTGATCTGCCGATGTATTGTGCGAAGGGAAAACATGGTCTACACTTTTTTTTGCAAATAGGTACACATTGTACCTGACTTAAGTATGGCATGTGAATACAGAGTGGGCAAATATAAAAAGCATCAATGTCAAGCTGTGAGCCACATTGAATTTGTATGTACATAACATGGAGTGCTAGATTAATGTAAATATTTTGTAAAGTCATAAATTCTCAGATTAAACACAAAAAATACCCATATATTAGTAAATTATGTCAAATATGGAGAATTTATTCTATGAATTGCATTCTTCAAGATGAAGTACATTGATTTATGTACCATAGATGCCAGTATCATTGCATTTAACGATGCTTTTAGTTTAAATTCATGTGTTTTTCATGTCTAACATGTACTTTGATACCAGACCTATGTTTGTTCTTTGCCAAGAAAAGGCAGTTCACCTATATATGGTTAATGTCAGTCATTTATCTTCTGCTTACTGCAATAAGTTCATTTTCCAGTCTAGAGATTTTTTGCTTACCAATACTCCTGTATATATGCAGTATGCTTTATGCTAAGGAAGTCATGCCTGAGTGTTATCTACATACTTCTGAAATCACAAAATACTTTTTGCAGGTTTTCTACCTTTCAGTATGGGCCTTTCCATTTGGAAAAATAAGGAAACATTTATTTATTTATTTATTTATTTGTTTGTTTGTTTGTTTGTTTATTTGTTTTTGTTTGTTTGTTTGTTTTTGGTTTTTTTTTGTTTGATTCCATTTTTTTCTCACCTGAACTTTGGAAACTGGGCAAGCTAATTTTTTTTTAACATAATACTTATTCCAAGTTTATTGATGATGAATCAGTCTTCATTAGAGTGGAAACAGACTGAAGAACCAATTCCCACACTATATTGGCCAGTTGATGGACATTTAATTCATAATAAAATACCAGTTGAATGCACCTGCCATACATACTTACTTATAAGTCAAGTCAAAGTGCTAACTGCACAGACCCAGATCTGTGGCTGCTTATGCAATGGCAGATCTGGGTCTGTGCACTTTGTTAGGATTAATCAGTAAACAAGCAACATACAACCAGATCTGCAGGCACATTATGTTATGGCAGATCAGGATCTTTGTTATTTGCAGTTGGACTCGACTTATAAGCAAGTATATATGATATATGTATTTGACAAGCAACTAAAATATTGCTAACACAGACCTAGATTTGCCGTTAGATAATCAGAGTAACTGTTTTTGTATGATCCGGTGTAGAACAAACAGCACATACCCTGGATCTGCATAGACCCAAATCTGCCATCACATAATACACCAGAATATCTGGGTCTGTGCAGTTTGTGAGGACTAATCAATAGAACATTGAACATAGATGCAGGTCTGCAAGTGCATTATGTGATGATAGATTAGGATCTGTGTTCTTTGCAATTGGATCCTACTTGTAAATGAGTAAATATGGTAATACTAAACTTTGTTGAATTATTACAGTGCCCAGTATATGCCCATGATTATTTGAAAATTAAAATAACTTTCATTACCTCTGTGAAATTACCTATGTCAGGACATTATATTAATTTATGGGCATAAAAGATGGAATAAATAAGAGAAGATACCTGCAAGAGGGTAATTTTTTATAATTAATGTCCTCAGCACACTAATTATTGAATTGATGAAAATTTTCGTTGTGTCTTTATCTTTAACGTGTGATCATACCCTTGCTGTTTCTATTTTTAGAAGGGAGAATCCCAAAAGGTGCAATATACCTGGGGAAGTCCACAATGGTTGAGGGAGATGTTAAACACACAGATACCTACTATGCTGTTCCCACAGAAGAGAAAACCACAACAACAAAAGTCATTGAACAGGGGCAGAAAAAGTATGATGGAATAGGTCCAGTTGATGATGACTCTGGAATGCCACTTTCATTTAGAAAGGTACATTTGATTACCGTATGTATTCGCTTATAAGTGAAGTCAAACTGCAAAGATCCTGATGTGCCATAGCATATGCATCTGCAGATCAGGGTCTATTTTGTTTGTTCTACTGATTATTCCTAACAAACTGCACAGACCCAGATCTGCTGGCACATTATGTGATGGCAGATCTAGATCTGTGCAGTTTGCAGCTGGACTCGTCTTATAAGTGAGTATATATGGTAACAGTAATTAGAATATTTAAGCCAAATTAATTGGATGACATCCTTTAGATCACACTTTTAGCATCACAAAATTTTAATGAGGCAAGGGATATATATTTTCTGTGAAATGATCTGAAAAACAAAAAAGCATCAGTAACTAAGAATAATTTCTTGCACCTGTTTGCACTGTCCAGTGGATTGGCAAAAATGTAATGCTGCTAAACTATAATGATTTTTTCAGTAAATTTAGCATTGCAGATCAATCTTTCAAAACTTTATTGTTACAAATTCTATTTTACTTTCATTTGAAAGTCTGCTATGTAAACCCCCCCCCCACTTTGTTGGGGGTAGGTTGTAGTGGATATTTGGTTATCGTTATCTAGAGGGTGATCGCCTTCGGAGTTATTGCTCAGATCGAGTAAATATTAATATAAAGTGTGAAAACTTAAAGGTGGGATAGATAGAGATCTGAGCAGATATATAAAACAGAATGACACGAGCCCCCATACATGAAATAACAATTTAATCAATTACATAAACAACCGTCATAATGCATTACATTAGGAAGATAAGCTTCTTTTTGAAATAAATCATTCACTGAATTTCAGAACACAAATATACTTATATAAATAGCTGATCTGTTTTAAATGATAGAATTAGTTCATCATAGAATCAAGTGAACAATCGAAGTCATTGCCTTGTACAACTTCATAGCCTGATTATTTCCAGTTCAGTCCAACTTCACTGTGAGTGTTCCTGTTGGTCCTTTCCACTTTTCCCTTCTCCAAACTCTCTATTGTCTCGCCTCTTTTGGCCCTCGAACTTTGTGTAGGTAGGTGGATATGTAAGTACGTAGATACGTAGATACTTCAATCGGTACATGGATATGTCCCGTGGAGCTATTTCACCTTCCAAAATAAACAAAGAAGCAATCTAAATCTTCTGTCAGATATCCTACTGGGAATAGATCATTACTCCCCTCTCGTTACATTAGATATAGTTCTATCGGAATTCAAACAGATACCAAAGGCTATCAGGTCAAGCTACACATGGCAGACCATAAACAAACCTAGTTTCATAAGATTAATGTACTTTCTAATGGCTATTTCAACCTGACTCACATTAACATCCCGCAACACATAACAGTTCTGTTCCCGTCTGAATTACACAAGTGAATGAATGAAATTCATTACATGGCTTAATTACGTTAATTCTAGTGAATACACACATTCAAGTCTTTAGCATATATGAAATCTCACTTCATGGTTTAACAGCATTAATTTCAGTCAATATGCACTCAAGTCTTTATCATACGTGAAATCATCTAAGGTCGGTGAATTCACAAGGATTCTCTTAACTCATATCAACTAAAGTAAGGCATGAAATTTTTAGATACATATTTTCCTATAACAATCAAGATGACACATTCAAACAGTTCGTCAAACTTATATAAAGAATATCATTGTATGGATTCATATAGATGAACTCACACAGTTGTATTCATATCAAGAAAATTGATCTACGAATTTAAACAAATAGATTCATGCAAATATAAGCAAATAAATCAAACAAAGCATTATATTGATATCAATGAATTACATGAGACTGGCGCAAGATACCTTGAGTTTTCAAGCTTTGCTTGCTTCTACCGCCAAAATGGTGTCCATTGACTTTCCAGACATCCGATCCCTTGGATAATTATTTACGAGTGAATTTCTTCTAAATTCAAACTCGGAGTCTCCTACATTTGTTTTCTCTTGCAGAAAAGCATAGACGACTAAAATTTTGTGATGGGACATATTAAACTCAAGAATTTTTGTGTGGGAACCACGCCCCTTATCTAGCGTAACCAATCCAGATTAAATATATCTCCCGCCTTTAATAACTAGGTGCCAAATTGTAGTCCGCGTGACCTCTAGATTCCCAAATAACTAATTCTGGAAAATCTCAAATCTGACAATTCTGATACAGGATCGAAAGTTAATCCTGTCCTTCCAGTCTGTCTGGCTGTTAAATAAACGAACGCTTAATTAAGAATCACTCCTCTCATGACACAGACATTACAAATCCGTGCATTGTGGTGATTTAACACGCGCTGGTCCCCATAAATCTAATTAATCCTGCCCAAATTAATGTGCTTTTCATAGATCGACAGAAATTTGCACCCTTACAAAGTCCCAGGTATTTGTTTTTTAGCTCTACCTATTATAGGGTATTCTGGTTTTTCACTGAAAGTCTTATGATGTTTGCTTAGTTGTAAATGAAAATGGTGCAGTTCCATCTTCTAATATGACTGCAACGACGACCATCTTGGAAATCTTCACTTCTCTAGTTGACTGGTCATATCAACTTCTTATGATGTCTAGTTAGTACCAAATTGAAATGGTGCCATTCTGATATTGAATATGGACACAATAGCATCCATCATGAAAATCTTGTTAATTTTTTTTTATCTTCCAAAATGGAAAGATATATCAACATTGGGTTTCCACTAGAAGACTTCTTATGATGCCTTGTTGGTCCTAAATGAAAATGGTTTGAAGCTGACATCACAGGAGCTAATTTAAAGCATATCAAAGATTCAACATTCAGCAGTTGCAAGGAAGAAATGATCTTATATTCGATACCTGGAAATTCTTTTCAACATTGCGAGTGTTAGTTGATTCAGGGGACTCTTGTTTGTAGATACTTGGCATCTTGTTTGTTGATACTGTAGTGCATGATCAATCCCTATTTTTAAAAAGCAATGCATGCAAATACACTGCCCATTTTTTACTTCAGGTTTTGGCAGCACAAATACTGTGTATATACAAGCTTATGAGACGAGGTCTGTCATTGCATAATGCAGCAGCAAATCTGGGTCTGTGCAGCTTGTTAGGACTAATCTGTTGAACAAACAAAACAGACACTGATCTGCAGGTGCATTATGCTACAGCAGATCAGGATCTTTGCAGTTTGACTTGACTTATAAGCAAGTATATATGGTAGTGTCTATTCTTGGATGTGCATTTGCAAGGATTCATAATAATTTTTGTTTATAAGATCCTGCAGAAAAATTTTAAAATGATATTCCCATTCTTTCAAAAGGAGGGGGAAATCCATCTCACCCACACCCACCCCCAATAAATTTTCATTCTATAATAGACCCTGCACAAAGTGTAAAACCTGGCCTTGCCATCTTTAATATCATTCTCATTCATGTCTGATTTTTTGATGATGGCATAGTCTATTGTGGTATGATGGACCCAATCTAATATTGATATGATGGACCTTAGCCTATAGTGGTACGATGGAACCAGTCCAATATTGATATGATATACCTTAGCCTATAGTGGTATGATGGACCCAGTCTAATATTGATATGATGGACCTTAGCTGATAGTGGTACGATGGACCCAGTCTAATATTGATAAGATATACTTTAGCCTATAGTGGTATGAAGCACCCAGTCCAATATTGATATGATATACCTTAGCCTATAGTGGTATAATGGACCCAGTCTAATATTGATATGATGGACCTTAGCCTATAGTGGTATGATGGACCCAGTCCAATATTGATATGATGGACCTTAGTCTATAATGATGTGATGGACCCAGTCTAATATTGATATGATAAACCTTAGCCTATAGTGGTATGATGGACCCAGTTCAATATTGATATGATGGACCTTAGCCTATAGTGGTATGATGGACCTGGTTCAATACAAAAATAAATAATGTGCGTTCATATTTATTTCATTTGAATTGTATAGATAGCATCAGCATTTCCATCCATTCATCACACATTGTTTCAGCTCAGTAACTTTAATGCCATTTGAGATTAATGGATGATACTTGACATGCTCATACATTATCATTAAAAGGTGTTGCATACCTCATTGGGGTTCTGTCTTCAAGGTCAAGGCTTATTGTTTTATGTTTTTCCTTTCTGCTCTGCAACTTCTTTAACTTTCAAGCCATTAAAGATTAAGGAATAAAACTTGGTATACTTGTACATCATTATTATTTGGATAATGGTTGATTTTCTTTTTGCAATAGATCATAAAAGCTGTTTGAGGTTCAGGGATGAACCTTAGTACAAATATTTTCTATATTTAATTGGATCATCCACCTCAGATGCACGAGGTCGCAGGTTTGAGCCCCAGCTGAGTCATACCAAAGATTTATAAAAATGGTACTAGTAGCTTCTTCACTTGGTGCTCAGCATTAAGAGGTTAGTGTTAGGACTGGTCAGCCAGGTGTCAGGATAATGAGACTTGGTGGTACATGATGTTACATGTCTGTGGCATGATGCCCTGGTGCTAGACATCATTACAAACTGCCACACTGCAGACATCATAGCAGTATGACTAAAATTGTTAAAACTACATTAAAAATAACCCCTTACCACCCCACCCCCACACTCTATATTTAATGGTATCTCATGTGTTGCAATCAAGGCTTTGTCTTTAGGCCAGGATAACTGGTCAGTTTTCTCCCCCATTTTTAATTCTAACACCCTTTAAGATGGAGACCTGAAACTGGGTTTCTTTCTGTGTCTGCCTTGTAATACTGCAGCACTGTCAAAAGGGTACAGCCAATGTTTTATGTATTTGCCTTCAGTGGCATATCAGCACTGTCAAAAGGGTCACAGCCAGTGTTTATGTATTTGAGTTCAGTGGCATATCAGCACTGTCACAAGGGTTATAGCCAATGTTTATGTATTAGAGTTCATTAGCACATTTGCATCATCATGGCTACATGTTGCAGATTAAAGTAAAAATTCTACAGATATAAATATAATCCAGTATCATTATTGTTTACTTTTGATGAGCCCACCACTGTTGGCAGGGGACAAAAATTCACAGAATTTGGTTGTTTAACTTGCATCCTTTCATCTGTTAAACAATTTCACACATTTGCGAGTGCTAACCTGGACAACAGTATTTCTTAAGGACCCTTTTCAGAAGAATAGGTAGACCTAAGGGCTCAATATTTAAAAAATGTCTTGCAATTTTTTCATCTAGATGGACCCATATGGTTTAACTAATTGTTTAGCATGTACATGTACTGTATTTTCCTTTTGTGCTGGGTAAAACTGTTTTCTGGGTAATTGGACTGTCTTGCACCACAGGTTCTTTAACACATCTCTCTTTCACCATCAGTACCAGTGAATAAATGGTTGACATTTTTCTATTTCAGAACGTTGATGAGCAGAATCAACGGGAATGGTATAAACAAATGTACAAAAGTTTACATAAAACCAAGAAGAAAGAGGGTGAGTTTAATCAGCTGTCATGGAAAATGAAAATTTGTATTGATTGGCTTTAATTTGTAGAGTTGTCATGTGATGTAAGAAAGAAAATCTTTCCCATAATTTGAAAGTCCTAATTAGAAAATCAATTAACTTAAAGCTTGCATGCATACAGTGTCAAACAATATCATATTTCTAAAATCTGCCCCCCTATTCCAACACATACACATTGTAAGCAGAACTGCAAGAAAAATATTTCATATTATTGTATTATGAAAATATGAAAACATTGCCATCAAGGTCATTGAATCAGAAGTAAGAGGACAGCAGGCCTAATTTGACTACTTGGTAACTGATATGAAAGAAATTTGATGCTTTTGCATTTTTTCACTGTTTTGAGGAGGTAAGAAGCACACAGAATCTATCAGTTCACAACACTATGTCAACATGTTCAACCAGCTTTAATTTGTTTGTTACTTCAGTAATTTCATAAGACCATAACTTGTGAAGATATAGAATAATCGTGGTATCAATTCAAAGCATTTCCTATTGGTGTCATGTAATACAGTGTATCAGTGTAATGTAACACTGCCAATTTGTATAGTGGCAATAACTTGATTTGGCTGGAATTTGCTGTGAAATGTAATGCCTGTACCTTTAATTGAGACATCAAAAAAGAGACCTGGACTCTTTTATCAATCAAGTTACAGGTATTATCTTGGACTGAATTCATTGTTATCAATGTACCATATATACTTGCTTATAAGACTAGTCAAATTGCAAACAACAAAGATCTTGACCTGCTGTATCATAATATGCCTGAAGATAAGGGTCAGTGTTGCTTGTTCTATAGATCACTCCTTACAAACTGCACAGAAGCAGATCTGCCAGCACATTATGTGACAGCAGATCTGGGTCTGTGCAGTTTGCAGTTGCACTCATCTTATAAGCAAGAATGAATGGTATACAAATTATTGTTGATTTTATTATAGCCATAGGGTGTACAGCAGTAATGAATTGACTTAGAATATGATGTAAAAAGAAGGTTTAACTGAGCATATATTTATAGTATGAATGATAAGGGTAGAATTTGAGTTAAGAAAGACAGGTAGACAGACAGAAAATTGATGGGAGCCATTAAGTATTCCATGTTAACACTGCAACCTGTCATAAAGAGACCCTTATGGCAACCCCCAAAATGTGGTCTCTTAAGACAGGTGATTTTGTCATTTACAAGTCTCTTTGAGCATCTGAAGTATGAAATATGGTATCAAAATGGTCTCTAAACACAGGTGATTCTGTTGTTTACAAGTCTCTTTGAGCATCTAAAGTATGAAATATGGTATCAAAATGGTCTCTAAAGACAGGTGATTCTATTGTTTACAAGTCTCTTTGAGAATCTAAAGTATGAAATATGATGTCAAAATGGTCTCTAAACACAGGTGATTCTGTCGTTTACAAGTCTGTTGGAGCATCTAAAGTATGAAATATGGTATCAAAATGGTCTCTAAAGACAGGTGATTCTATTGTTTACAAGTCTGTTGGAGCATCTAAAGTATGAAATATGGTATCAAAATGGTCTCTAAAGACAGGTGATTTTATCATTTACAAGTCTCTTTGAGCATCTAAAGTATGAAATATGTTATCAGAATGGTCTCTAAAGACAGGTGGTACTTAGATGATGTGGTTTTTTCAGACAGGTGGTATCTTAGATGGATTGATAGGAACTACAATAAGATGGACAGGTTGTGGGTGTGGTTTGCAAGTATATGTGTGTACAGGGTGGGGGGTGGAGGAGTTGGTGCTGCTAATGGTCATCATAAACAGCACCAGAACTTGTACATACTTTCTGACTGGATTGCAATTGAGTTGATGTTGTCTATGTGTCTGACTGTCCATCCATCTGTATCTCATTGTTGATGTTTCTGTATCTGACTGTCCATCCATTGTATCTCGATGTCTCTTTGACTGTCCATCTGTCCGTATGTCATTGATATTGTCTCTGTGTCTGACTGTCCATCCATCTGTATGTCAAACAATCATTGATATCTGTGTGTCAGACTGTCTGTCCATATGTATGTCATTGATGTCTATGTGTCAGACTGTCTGTCCATCTGTATCTCATTGTTGATATCTCTGTATCTGACTGTCCATCTGTCTGTATGTCATTGATGATGTCTGTGTGTCTGACTGTCCATCCCTCTTTATCTCATTGTTGATGTCTATTTGACTGTCCATCCATCAGCACGTCAATCTGACATCAATACTGAGGTTAGTATTTGTAGGTCATTTTTGCAGCCACAGTTCCTGTTGGAGTCACAAGACTTGGTATGATAGTGTTTCACGAAGAGCGCTACAGCCATCAGTGAAGACTAGTTCACTGTCACTGATATTTAATTGAAAGTTATTTGTGCTTGCCTATGTAATAGCTTGGATTAACCCCATTTTCGCTAGCCAAGGTTCCAATATGATAACCCTATCTACACTTTGGTGTATCAAGCAGATATTTCTGTGAGTTTCATTGGATGCAGCGGCAAGCCACTGCTTCCAATCAAAATTAAGTTGTTAAAATCTGAACACTGTTCCTACATGATCAAGCCAAGGGGAGCACACAACTTGAATTGACTGATAAATAAGCAATTTTTCACTGCTGGTCCATGTTTGTACAAATACCTTTCACTCAAATACACCTGTAATGGCTTCCCTCTGGGACGTAGTCATATTTTCGATGTTCAGCTTAAAATGTATCTTTGTACCATTTTTGGCCGATGTACAATGCACCACTGTTACATGCTTTTGGTTAGTTGGCATTATATACTAAGGGAGGCAACTCATGAAATCAGTAGATGTCGCTAGGACAAAGCACTAAAACATTTGTTCAGTCCACCAAGGTGTAGATAGGGTTGCCATATTGGAACCTTGGCTAGTGAAGATGCAATGAACCCTTGGTTAGGGTTTAAATTTAACTAAGTTTCTGATACTGTTACTTGCAAAGTAATTTAGCAAGGTATAAAAATGCATCATGAGGGTTACTACATCTTTTAGTCAAAACTAGGTCACTGTGATGTATTTCCCACCGCAAATACCTGGGTGTCAACTTTTGTATTTTGCAAAGATTCTTAAACACTATTGCCTACAGTCATATAATTTGGCATTTTTTATGCATCATGAAGAATGCTATGCCTTTTAATGTAAACTAGGTCACTGTAACCTGTCTTGGGCACAGTGACCAAAAATGATCTAGCTTAGACATAGCATCATGCAAAATGCTACACCTTTCAGTAAAAGTTAGGTCACTGTGGCCTGTATTTTTTGATCTATTGATTTGCATTAACCTTTGCATTTAGCTGTCTGTGTGTGTGATACTCTTAGTGATGTAGTATGTCATGTTTTCTACAGTGATTTTGAAATTGAAAGGTATATACCTTATCTGATATCAGATCAATAGATTGGTTTGATTTGTTGGTAGTAGGGCCCTTTTTGATTACCATCTGTATTAGATTTGTTTGATTTGATTGACATATAATCAAAGTCCTCTAATGTTGGGACTCATGGCTTATTCAGAATATAGCAGTGCTTTAGTATCTTTGTGGTCTTATAATTGATACCGTATATACTCACTTATAAATTGAGTCTAGCTACATACTGCACAGACCCACATCTGTCACATAATGCACTGGCAGATCTGGGTCTGTGCAGATTGATTGGAGCAATCAGAAGAACAAATAACATAGACCCTAATCTGCAGGCACATTATGCTATGGCAGATTAGGATCTTTGTTGTTTGTAGTTTGGCTCAACCTATAAGCAAGTAGATATGGTATATTATGGGAAGCAAGATTATTGTCAGGTATACTCTGGTAGCTAATATCCAGGTAAGGGTAGATGAGGCCTTAATCCCAACTAATTGATTGGCAATTTGTCTCACCTTATCTTTATAGTATTTATAATGGAATCTTTTTCAGATAAGAATAAGTATTTGTGTTCCACTCTTATTAAAGATGACTGATTTGGTAAAATCAGTGCTTACAACACATATAAATCAGGTGGTCATTATTTAATGATGTCATTGATATGACATCATCGAAGGGTGTTTTTTTTTTATAGTGCTTAGAACTCACAGAGGGATTGGATGGAAAATGGCATGGTACTTTATTAAATAATAAATATGGAAAATTCTTACAATGTAGCTTTAAATAGTTGCAGTAACAGCCTGGTTCTGCAGAGAATTTTGAAAGTTGGATTTGGAAAATCCTTCCTCTAAAAGATGGAGTCCCAGCCCTGAAAATAGGAGTCCAAATAATGAGACCTTATTTCCTTGCAGTAATTCAGGGCACTGTGCATGTATTGCTGTGTTACCAATATAAATGTCATCCGATTGTTGATACTCATTGTGTAATATTTAGTATTATTAAAAGAGAATAAAAATATAAGGTAATTGAGAATGGTATTAACTGAGATCACAATGTTACAGCAATAAAATTTTTCACTGGGTTAGCTTTGCCATTCTTTAATTTTGTTTGTGTCTAGAAGTAATTGAGGAAAAGATTAAAATTTCATTTCTGTATTAGTTTATTTAATTAGCTTTATTCCATTTTAGATAAATAAATCTGCCAATACAAACGAAGAAGAAACAAAAGACCATATTCCATTTCATCTTTAAGAAACACAGCATTAAACATTCACTTTATGTCATCAACAAACTTCTCCACTTCAGGTTTGGATCAAAATCGTTTGGTTTAGGGTCTTTCTCTCATCAAGTGGTATAGTACCATATATACTTGCTTATAAGTCATGTCTAATACAAACAACATAGACCATGATCTGCATTAGCATAGTAGATCAGAGTATATGTTGTTTGTTTTACTGATTAGTCCTAACAAATTGCCATCGCATTTTGCGCCAGCAGATCTGGGACTATGCAGCTTGCAGTTGGACTGAACTTATAAGCAAGTACATATGGTGGTTCACCTGTACTTGGCCTAATTTGCTTAAATGGCAAGTAAATGATTCTTCAAAGCCTTTTTGACTTGTGAATATTGAGCTTCTAAGTACAGAGTTCCATGGGTTGCAGTTATTTCCTTCCCCAGTCACAACACTAATTGCAGACAGATAATAATCCCCTTGTTTTCTCATTTTGCTGCCCTTGGAAATGTCAAGTTCCATGGTTCATTTCATTCATGTCTCAGTCTTGTAGACATTGTTTTCTTTAACACCTGTACAATCATTATCAGTTTGCTATTGGCAAGCTTTGCCACAAGTCAAACATTCTTTACATGCCTATATCTACATTTGTTACTGACAACAACAAAATTAGTAACAGAAAAAGGAATAAGAGCTTTTAAGGAATAGTGTGTGGTAATTGTCTCTTTTATGAAACTGTTATGTCGATATATATATATATATATATATATATATATATATATATATATATATATATATATATTTCTAGAATTTAAATAATTTTCCAAAAAGAAAATCATCCTTCAGAACCGCTTATTATTCAGGGTGAGGTGTGTTCAAGTGAGCAGTACTACATGTATATCTTTGCATATGTAAGTCTCACCCAACAGTAAACACTGTAGACTCAGCTGCACTGACGGGTCAGATTCTGTTTGTTCACTTGAAATCAGAGATGAAAAAAAAACAAAAAAAAAAACAGTGCACTATGGTTTGTATAACCTGAGAAAATCCTTGGAATTGAGGGGTTGCCATTCTTTGAATTTGAAAAATGTTGGTTTTTAACCTTAAAAAATCCTTGAAGTTGTTGAAAAAGTTGAGTTCTCCTAAAATTCCATGAATTTATCACAGGGAATGCAGAACTTTTAAATTTAATAAAATATATAACTTGTTAAATTCAGAACTTTTAAAAGTTACATACCATCAGTAGCAGAGACTGAATAAGGGGAAAAAAACAAACTGGCCTTTGTACACAGTTGATATCTGATGCAGGTTTCGCCATTCAGACTTGGTTTGTTAACATATACCTTGCACTGAATATTATTATTAGTAGTATTATTAATAGTATTATTATTATTATTATTATTATTATTATTATTATTATTAACAGATTTAATTTAGTATACTATTCAGCAAAACTGTAAAATATATAAATATGTTGTTCTTTCATCAGTTTATATTCTAAAATCACTGTATCCTGCCTTTGCTAATCTTATGAATTAAATCATCACCAATTCTTTAAAAAAAAATCACTGTTAAAAATCAATGATCTTGTTTTATTTTGTGCACTGACAAAAAACAATTTCACTACTAACAGACAGCTTATGTGTGACAGTGTAATCAATGTGGAGTGACTCTTTGTTCAGCCAGGCTATAAGTAGGCTTAGAAGTGTCCTGTATACTCCAGACAATATCTGGAATGCAAACAACATAGAGTTGTTGGACTCCTGAGATCTGTGGCTTTATGTGAGAGGCATATAGTGAATAGGGAACCAAAAGTAGACATGTGTGGCTATTTTTAGTAAAACATCAACCAAAACTTTGCCTGCCTTTATGAACAAGTTTTAGCTTCCTGGTCATACCCAGAAGAGTTTATGGGATGGTCTGTTGTCCATCATCCCTCTGTCTGTTGTCCATAATCCCTCTGTCTGTTATCACAAGTTTGTTATCACTCCTCATAAATGACTTGGAGGATTGCCATGAAACTTTAACACAGATATCTGTCCTATTGTCTTTTTGTTCCAAAATGAAAATGGGGCTGCTCAGGCATCCAACATGGCTGCCACATTGACAATCTTCTTATTGCTACTCCTTCTGAATGGATGGTCATATCAACATGAGGTTCTCACTGAAAGACTTATTATGGTGTCTAGTTCATTATAAATGCAATCTAAAATGTTTGCAGTGCATGCCATCTTGAAAATCTTGTTATTGCAATTCTTCTTGAACAGGAAGTCATATTAACCCAGTTGGTCTTAAATCAGAAATGTTTATAGATTGATTCACATGATATGCAGGGGGCCTCGAGTGGCCGAGTGGTCTAAAGCGCTCACTGTTCTGGATCACTGCCATCTCACCTCTGTCTGCATGGGTTCAAGTCTCAGGCTCGGCTAACATGGATACGTGAGAAAGTCTGCCAGTACCTTCTCGTGGGTCAGTGGTTCTTCCCGGAGTTTTCCAGGGTTCTTTCTCCACCATTAATACTGGCTGCCATGTATAGCCTATCTTGCGCTGAAAAATGGCATTAAACCCTACAGCAACAACAACACATGATATGCCTTGATCTAAACAATGCCTTCCTCATCAAGCAAAATTTTAATTATGTATACAGAGAGCAGTCACATATAATATATTTCAGTAAATGTTGAATACAGTGAAAAACCATTATTTGGTTAGGAAACACCAGACTCCTGATGCTGGAAAGCAGGTGATTGTTATGTAGATAACTTTCATTTTGAAAGTTTGTCTGGGTGTGGGGTGGAGTGGATTTTAGAGTGGCTGTTGAGTTAGATTAGATGACTGCTGTATAAAGGTGCTGTTTGGACTGGTTTGACTGAATTTCCAAAACTAAATAAATGAAATGTGATACAACTGTTTGAATCAGATGACACACATGACAGGTTATTTCCAGATAGAGTAACATCCCTTTGTTGCAATCACATACTAAATAGCTATGTGGTTTACTTGTGTACCTATTCATGCAGTGGTAAGTTGTTGTTGTTGTTGTTGTTGTTGTTGTTGTAGGGTTTAACGCCATTTTTCAGCACAAGATAGGCTATGCATGGTGGTCAGTATAACTGGTGGAGGAAGAACCCCGGATAACCCCGGGAAGAACCACCGACCCACGAGAAGCAACTGGCAAGCTTTCTCACGTACCCACGTTAGCCGAGCCTGAGACTCGAACCCACGCAGACAGAGGTGAGATGGCAGTGATCTAGAATGATGAGCGCTTTAGACTACTCGACCACTCGGGGCCCCCTGCAGTGATAAGCAGTAACATGTGGGGAAAGTTTGATTTTGGTAAGAAAAATGCTCCTTCAGCAATTTTGGAAGTCATTGAAAACTGCTTGAAATGTTTTTGAAAAACAATTTTCTGGGGCTGTACAATCCATTTAGACTGTTTGGTCCATATGTTATGCAGAGTCTATCAGAAAGTATTTGTTTGTTGTTAGGGGTGTGCCGTGTATTAATAAATATATTGATGGACTAACAATGCTTCTCATAAACTTTTTGTCGGCTAGTTGGTTGGTTGGTTGGTTCTTAATGGCAATTTCAGTGTTTTTATTGGCTATATCATGCAATGAAAATAGGAGCCAATTGATTTTCCAAGGGCACATGATGACAGCTGATCCCAGCTGGCCTGGTTGGGTATCAAACCAACAGCCCTTCAACTTGGAGTCCAGTGATCTACCAACTGGTTTACCATGGATCACTATCTTAAACTGAAATCAGAATATCTTTTAGTGTCTTTATTATAAGATTCAAATGAAAGTTTTGAGTGATCAACTGCCTTGACCCCTCAGCTGCTGTTTGTTAAAACAAATGAAATATTTTCTCATAATATATAATGTGCTTGAAAGTTTGAGAGATTTAATTAAGTCCTAATTAGGGCTTTAAAAATGATAATATAATTTTTATTTTCTAAACCACATTTACATAAAGTTTTAAATTACAGTTGGTAAAAATAAAACATACAAGATGCATTACAGGTGTATATATAAACCCAAATTCCACTGTGACACAATTTACTTGTATACATGCTTTGCTTTTACTTGTACATTGTTCTCACCTGTATGGCAGAGAAATCTCATAGATTTGTGAGCCTTACTTTTCTTGTCATGTTCAGGTTGTCTCATGTTGGTTGTGTTGGGTTGCCATG
Organism: Megalonaias nervosa; assembly: GCA_016617855.1. Lineage (NCBI taxonomy): Eukaryota > Metazoa > Mollusca > Bivalvia > Unionida > Unionidae > Megalonaias > Megalonaias nervosa. The sequence goes on from JAECUM010001952.1 coordinate 135,372, forward strand.
TGATCGTTTCATAATGTCATACTGTAGTGTTATGTATTTCAATAATATGATAGTGCTAAACATGACTTCATTATCTGCAGGTAAATCAGGTCATTGATGTAATAGAATGAAAATGGATAATTATTTTTGTATATTTGAAAATCAGTCAGGTTAGAAAAAATAATGTAGTTGTTGCGTAAAGATAAAAAAATCCAATAAACAAATCAAAGTTATATTATTTGTCTTTTGCTCAGTATAGCCAAACAAAAGACAGTAATGTAACCCCTCACCTTGGATTTCCATGTCACGACACTAGCATCAACATAGCTTTTATTGGTCACACACAAGAGGCAGGCATGACATCTGCTTTATATGTATTCACTGTTTGTGTTTTGTGTACATTGTATGTGAAAATGAGATATTTAAACTTCCTTCATCTATTCCATGAAATCCAGATGGGGAAAACTTGTCTGGTTAGTTTAAGAGGTGACAGACTTAAGGCAGAAAAGTAATTATTGCTTCACCATATTATTTGCATACCTATTTCTTTTAAATCTGATTTATTTCATTTTTTCTTGTTTTGAAAATTTACTCTATCATTGAAACAGAACTTGTTAATTTTGAAAACTTGATCTCTTCATGTCCTTGAAACCTATATGCAGTTCAAGAGTGGGGATCTTGGCAGTTTCCATGTTGTGACTTGGTGGTGGTGTAATCCAGAACCCATTATGTACCATATGTACTCGTTTATAAGCAAGTCAAACTGCAAACTGCACAGACCCAGATCTGCACAATGCACTGGCAGATCTGGGTCTGTTGCGTTTGTTAGGAGTAATCATTGGAGCAAATAACATAGACCCTGATCTGCAGGCATATTATACTATGGCAGGTCAGGATCTTTGTTGTTTGCAGTTTGACTCGATTTATAATCTAATATATATGGTATGTTACATCCCTAGACTTAACAATGACATGTGCCAACTTTCAGATCTCTGACTACAATTCTTAAGAAATTAATTTAAATTTTATGCCATTTCCACCACCACCAGCCAGTCCCACCCAGCCCCACCCAGAGGTCATATAAAAGATTTTAGAACAATTGTGTACATCTGAAGACCCCTCCCCCCCATCATATCCCAAAGTTTCAAGTGGGTATCTTGTAGGAGATACACATCATCACTAAGTGAGTGATGCAGGATGTACAGATGTACATACAGATGATGAGGATGATGCAATCTCCATATTTGTTTTATAAAATGGAATGGTGATTTTAAAAAAGTCCTTTGGATGAAGATAGTAAAACTGCCAGTCCATTACTGACCTTGCAGTATTGAAGCAAATGATCTGACCATATGTGTGTGTTTACTGTCAGATGATTGACTTGATTATATAGCTTAACCACTGCTGTCCCAGTAGGGTGAAATAGACATGACTGTAGGCCTTGACACTGCTGTCTGGTTAGCAGTCCAGATGACTATAGAGTTTAACTACTGCTGTCCCAGTATGGGGTGCAATAAACATGACTTTATACCTTAACCACTGCTGTCCCAGTCGGATGAAATAGACATGATTGTAGACCTTAACACTGCTGTATGGGGTGCAGTCCAGATGACTGTTGAGTTTAACTACTGCTGTCCCAGTATGGGGTGCAATAAACATGACTTTATGGCTTAACCACTGCTTTCCCAGTAGGGTGAAATAAACATAATTATAGATCTTAATGCTGCTGTATAGGGTGCAGTACACATGACTATAGAGTTTAACTACTGCTGTCCCAGTGGGGTGCAGTAGACATAATTATAGATCTTAACCACTGCCATCCCAGTGGGGTGCAATAGACATAATTATAGATCTTAACCGCTGCCATCCCATTGGGGTGCAATAGACATAATTATAGATCTTAACCACTGCCATCCCATTGGGGTGCAATAGACATAATTATAGATCTTAACCACTGCCATCCCAGTGGGGTGCAATAGACATAATTATAGATCTTAACCACTGCCATCCCAGTGGGGTGCAATAGACATAATTATAGATCTTAACCACTGCCATCCCAGTGGGGTGCAATAGACATAATTATAGATCTTAACCACTGCCATCCCAGTGGGATGCAATAGACATAATTATAGATCTTAACCACTGCTGTCCCAGTAGGGTGCAATAGACATAAAGCTTAATGGTTGCTATTCCTATGGAGTGTAATAGACAAGATTATAACGCTTAACCACTGCTATCTCTATGGGTGCAGTAATCATTGTATAGCCTAAGTGCTGCTGTACCTGTGGGGTATATCTGACATGGATATAGGGCTCAACTACTGCTGTCCCAGTTGGGTGCAATAGAATTATAGCTAACTTCTGCAGTCCCTATGGAGTGTAAGTGATATGATTATAGAACTTGACCACTACTGTCCGTCTGGGGTACAATACACATGACTATAGAGTTTAACTATTTCTGTCTCTTAAAGGGGTACAATAGACATGATCCAATATGAAATAAAAATATAAAATCGTCGATACTGGATTTTTATCAGAGACATAAAATTTGCCCAGTGGGTAGAGGGAAGGCTAGTGACTATCAAACGTTTTAGCCACAAAATGCAGTTTCAGTTTTTGTTGGAGCATTTTGGTGGTTTCCAATAAATTTGGGAACATCCCTTCCTCTTCTGTTTTTTTTTTTTTTTAAAATTGGTAGTGTGGATGGTTTATATCTCGTATACAGGGATACTAGAGATTGAAATTTAACTAGATTTTTCTTCAGCTTGATTTCATGTTGTATTAAATCATGTATACTCTTGTTTGTCCTTGTGTTTGTGTGAATATTTTTGTTGTGATTACTTTTCCTGTTGCAGATATACTTGGCATAACACAGCTTATGGATAAGATTTACAGAGAAGCAGGTGGTTATTTCTGCATCGTGTTGCATGCTGTAGATACAATATCGCAGTGCCTTTCCCATAAAATATTTTGTGTTATGTAGCTTGACCAAAATGATGAGTTACACCATGATTATCAATTTATTGATTTAAAAAAGTTGCAGTGACATTTTTTGGCAAACTTTTTTAAAACAATTCCTGGTACATCAATATTTTCAAGTGGTACATACATACAATTGTCTTTATTTAAAATGCTCTGCAAACTTGTGGACTAAATGTATAATCTATCCCCCATTTCCACTAATTGGTACAATGTATAATCTATCCCCCCCACTGCCACTAATTGGTACAATATAATCTATCCCCCACTGCTACTAATTGGTACAGTGTATAATCTATCCCCCACTGGTACTAATTGGTACAGTGTATAATCTATACCCCACTGCCAGTAATTGGTACAGTGTATAATCTATCCCCCACTGCCACTGATTAGTACAATATAATCTATTCCCCACTGCCACTAATTGGTACAGTGTATAATCTATCTCCCACTGCCACTAACTGGTACAATATAATCTATCCCCCACTGCCACTAATTGGTACAGTGTATAATCTATACCCCACTGCAACTACTTGGTACAGTGTATAATCTATCCCCCCACTGCCACTAGTACAGTGTATAATCTATCCCCCCACTGCCACTAATTGGTTCAGTGTACAATCTGTCCCCACCAGCCACTAATTGGTACAGTATATAATCTATTCCCCATTGCCACTAGTTGGTACAGTGTATAATCTATCCCCCACTGCCACCAATTGGTACTGTGTATAATCTATCCACCACTGCCACTAATTGGTACAGTGTATAATCTATCCCCCACTGGCACTAATTGGTACAGTGTATAATCTATCCCCCCACTGCCACTAGTTAGTACAGTGTATAATCTATCTCCCACTGCCACTAATTTATACAGTATATAATCTATCCCCCCACTGCTACTAATTAGTACAGTGCATGATTTGAAACAAAGACAGGAGAATTATAATTTTGTTACATATGTTGCAACAACATCCTCCAATGACAGTATTGTAATTTTATGCAGATATTTGAAATATTACTTATTATTTATTATCCAACTTAACTATATGAATTGAATTTGACAGTCTTGGACTGTATAAAATCAGTCTTTTTGAAGAAGTGATCTGCTGTGTATGCTGTGTATCAAATGCCACGTTTAAAGATAGGGAGAATGGTATAAAAGAATCCTATAATGGTTATATCTTGTATAAAAATATATATTTTTTATGACAATGAATAATCCACAATGCATTCTCAATAGCAGAAAACAAATATCGAAACATAATTTTGAGTCAAAACCATGTTAATGATTTTTCTCTCGTCTTATTTCTGCTCGATTTTATCTCAAATTTTCATGGACCAGAAAAGTCTGGGATGGTCTGTTGTCCATCTATTGTCCGTCCATACATTAGCACAAGTTTGTTATTGTTACTCCCCTTACCTCTATGGAGGATTCTCTAGAAACTTGACACAGACACCTTCATCCCATGGTCTAGTTGGTCCTAAACGAAAATGCTGCTTTCTCAGACATCCAAAATATGGCCACCACAAAGGCTATGTTGAAAATGTTGTTATCGCTACTCATCATGAATGGATGATATATTGTCATGGGGTTTTCATTTAAAGACTTGATGTCTGGTTGGACTGAAATGAAAATGGTACCAATCTGATGTCCAATATGGCCTCCCTGGCAGCCATCTTGAAAATGTTGTTATTACTACTTTAGATTGAATGGTCATATCAACATGGGATATCACTAAAATACTTATTTTGATATCTTGTAGGTCATAATGACAATGGTGCTGATCTGACTTCAGATATGGCCACCACAGCCATCTTGATAATTTTGTTATTGCTTCTCTTCCTTATTGGAAAGTCATACAGCTGTATATTGAAAATATTGTTATCTCTACTCCTTTCCAAATGGATGGCTCTATCATAATAGAGTTTTCATCTATAGACTTCTTATGATACCTAGTTGGTCCTAAATGAAAATTATGCCAAATGTACATCCAATATGGCTGTCACTAAAAATGACTTTAAAATCTTGTTATCACTACTCCTAGTGAATGGGTCTCATTATGACAGTATTTTTGTATGAAGTTCTAAATAAAAATGTTGCTTGTAGTTGATCCAATATGGCTGCCAGAAAGAATGTCATATAAATCTTTCTTTCACTGTATGGATGATCATTATGATATGGGTTTTCACCAGAAGACTTCTACTGATGTCTACTTTGTCCAAAACGAAAATGGTGTGAAGCTGACATCCAATATGTTACTACAGTTTGAAAATCTTATTATTGCTGAGCAATACCAGTATGGTTTCAACACTTGACGGCATAAAGGAAGGAATGGTTTTGTCTTGAATTCCTAGAAATTCATTTCACTCAGTAGAGCATCACTCCCTTTTATGGACTACTGTTTTAAGTCAATATTTTGCCACAAAAATATGTTACCTGACTGAAAAAAATGTTATACTCCCCCCCCCCCCCCCGTTCATTGTGCATCATCTGTGTGTGTTTGCTGTGGTGTCATCCATCCATTGACAATTGCTTGTTACCCATCTGGAGTCCATATTTCAGATCCACTTTCAGTCAAACTTGCAATATTGGCTTGTAGCAATATAATTTTTATACCAGTTTGATGATGAGTGAGATCTATGCTAATTATTGAGGTGTTTTTGCTTCTGATTGGCTGATCTTGTTACCACAGTGGAGGCAATATTTTTGATCTTACTATGATCAAACTTGAAATGTGAGTGAATATCATTAAGATCTTGGATGAATTTAATAATGAGCAAGATTCATGCATATTAATGAGTGATCCTGCATCTGATTGACTGATTATGTTACTACCTAGGTAGCCATATTTCTGATATGAATTTGATGAAACTTGTAATGGTAATGAAGTGATCTTGCATCTGGTTGGCTGAGCTTGTTACCACTCTATAAGTCATATTTCTGATCTGATTTTGATCAGACTTGGAGTATGGGCTTAGATCTTGAAGATTTTGGATGTGTGTGATAATATTCCTTGTATATTATTGAGATCTGAATGGCTGAGCTTGTCACCACTCTGGAAATCATATTTTTTATACTTTTTATCAAACCTCAAATATCTGCTGTTATCATCAAGTTATTGGATGAGTTTAATTTAGATTGATGGTGGTCTGAAATGTAGAGGATATGAAAAATGACAGACAATATTGTAGATGCTGGAAGCTGTGTTTAATCTTTTAGTTCCTGGGCAAGTGTTCACAAGGGAGAATACTCTTACTGTTGCTTTCTCAAGTCCTCATTGCAATCAATCATTATCTTTCCTTAGAGCTGTTTTTGGAATCCTTTCTAGGGAAGCAGCATGAATTGACAAATTGAGGAATAATTAAACCACAATACATTTTTCTTTTAATAAAATATGTGATATTTTATTTTTTTCTTAATAATTTCAGTATCTATGTTGATTAATTTTAGATATTATTGTGTTCATAATGTACCATTTATACTACATAATTTGTGAACTCATTCTTATTTTGGTGCAGATATACATACAATTATAAGTAAATAATACAATTTTGAATTTTCAACAGATTTTGAAGTACACATATTTACAAAATCAATATGAACTAAATGGAGATATTTGCTTGTATCGAGTGAATAATGGCTATATGTCATAGAGTAAGTGGTGAAGCCATGAGTGAAAACACTTTATTTCACCCACAAGATGAAATATATCTACAGTTCACTCATAACAAGGAAGTTTCATTGTATTTTATGCTCAAACATATCAGCAAAAAATATGTTTAACAAATTGTAGTAGCAGATTTTGTACTGTATCCCATGGGATATTGTCAGCTGTTTACTGGTTATGTTCTGCTGTGTTTTGTGTTTACATGTATACCCATGGAAAATGTCAATAGTAACATAATTCTGTTTTCTAATTCAAATAAAAGAAACACATAAAAAAAAATAAAACAAAAAATAAGCATGGGATTTGAACCTGTTACTCTCGTGTGACTGGTTGCCATACATATTTTTTGATCACAATGTTATTGAGGCCTATTGAGTGCAGTAAAAAAAATGACAATATTTTCATAATTCACTCCAGTAAATTATCAAATTACATCTATTGAAAATTACACTATTTCACAAGCTAGCACAAAATAAAAGACAATATTCCCAGCATGGGAAAGTAAGGAATAAAATATTACCATTTTTATGATTTTTTTTTTGTACAGAATATTTAGAAGGTATGCAAGTAAAGTCTGTAAGAAGCACCTGTATAAAAAATAGTGCCACTTGTTTGATTCACTTTCTCTTTCAGAAGCAAACACCTATAAACCTACTTATCAATTCCCTGAAGATGATCAAACTGAAACAAAGTCCGTAGATGGTATGCTCTCTCTCTCTCTCTCAAAAAACAAAAAGAAAACAAAAAACAACTCTGATCAAATATTTGATTGAATGTCTCAGCTATCTCACCATGCCTGTTGTACATATCAGATGGTTGATTTTGATTTGTAGAGTACACAGAGATTATAACATATATGATAATTTAAGCATGAACATAATATAGCATGAAATTAGAAAGCATTTGTTGATACACTGTACAATATTTATTCTAAGACCAGGGTGCCAACAAAATATTTCGGTGTGATGTGGGCTTAACACCTAATGTTTCTTGAAGTTGGAGTTAAAAAGTAAAAAATGCACTTTGTAGTATGTCACTGACAATGATTATAAACAACTTAAAAAAAAATATAATATAGTATAAGTATATTATATATTATATACAGTATAAATATATAACATGCAAGTATTATTTAACATTTGAGGAAATATCTTCAACAAGAAAAATCAATCCAGGAATACTACTCCTTTTGTCATGCTACATGTCTGCGGCATGATGCCCCAGTGCTAGACAGCACTATAAACTGCCACACTGCAGACATCGTAGCGATATGACTGAAAAATTGTTAAAGCTACGTTAAAAATCATAATCACATCACATCACTACTCCTTTTATGAAGTGAAAACATTTCATAAAAATACCAGTATTATTCATGTTCATGTTCATCTGCACGTGGTTTAAATATTATACATGTATGCTGTTGTGTAATTTAATTACTAATTGCTTTATACAGTTGCTTATGTTACCTTGTGGTCTTTTAAATTATAGATGTGTCTTACTTGCACCCGTTGTGTGATACACATGCATGCACACACAGTGAAGATTGTTTATTATGTTCTTTGATACAGTGTTTCCTCAGTTTTAATGTTTGAGTTTATATAGCCTCCCCCACCAATGCCAGCCAAGTTTCTAACACTATATGTTTTCCAAAGACTCTGTTTTATGTTCCATTGTTACAATGTTTAATTGGTTATGGTGTTTGATTTGTGTGGGTCCCCCCCCCCCATCCAGGAGACAATTACAATGTTTTTATCGCATGATGCACCAAAGCTGCAAAGCCAGATAAACAATGCTGGTCATTTAAACAACAAAGGCAACATGTAACAAAAGCACAATAATGACATATCCTTCATAATCAGTAAATAATAGAGGCCTGACAAAGATACCAGTTTACAAAGGCAAGATAATCACACCTCATCCATAAATTCTTATCATGGGTTGCTGGTTCAATGTAATTGATGCAATAAAGCATGAAAAGAATAGATTTTTGTTTGGTACTGTTTTTGAATATATTATTTAAAAATAATATCCATTAACTATTTTTCTATGCCCATGTGTTGACTAATTGAGTACAGATATGAAATAAATCTCTCTTACATTCATTTTGAATTCTGACTTTTGAAAATGGCTAAAATATTGTTGGTCAGAAAAAGAAACTACAGTCCTGATGCATTTAAATTGTACTTGTACCTCATACTTTTCTGAATTACCATACATTCTTGCATGTAAGTCTGATCTAGCTGCATTCTACATGGATCCAGATCTGCTATCACATAATGTGCCAACAGATCAAGGTCTATGCAGTTTATTTGGAGTAATCAGTAGAACAAACAACAGACACTGATATGTATGCACATTATTCAGTGGCAGATCAGGATCTGTGTTGATTGGAGTTGGACCCAACTTGTACATGAGGGTGTACACAGTAGATTGTGACCAAATTATAATGTACAGATTTTTATGATGCTAAAGGCTTTTTTAAAAAGCATGTTAAATTGGAGTTGGATGGTGGCACATAATTGCATGGCTGATTGCCATAACAACAGTGAGATTTTATGTTCAAATATGAGTAATTTACCATAGCAACAGACAGATTTTGTGTTCAAAATACAAGTAATTCACCATAGCAACAGACAGATTTTGTGTTCAGAATATGAGTAATTCATGGAAAATATAATATTTGTTCATTCATTTATTTCAGTGTCTGTTTAGGCAAAAAAATGAAATATGTGTGTTTCTGGTTGGCTAACCATCCCAGTTTTCGGTGTTGACCCTAGCACAATTTTCCCCCTAGGGTAAAAAAAATTCCTGAAATTGATTTGTGCATCTAATTGAGCTGGTTTAGCAAAGTACATGAAGTGCTTAGTACATTATATATACTAATCATTATAATATTATATATATATATATATATATATATATATATATAATGTTTTAAAAAAAAGCAAAAAATACCTGCCTACCTACCCTAATTTTAAAAAAGTGCAATAGGAAACACATATTTCTTTTTGGCCTTGTTAATTATAGTAGAAGATTTAATGTCCTGATTGTATTTGTGTAAAAGGTCAGAGTTCAGGCCCTATCTTTAATTCTACCATCATTAAAAAAAAATTGATTGTACATATATATTGGGGAAGGAAAAAGAATTGATACGTCACTGAAGGTGTATTTAATGCACAATCATAAAATATTGGGCATAAATTTCTTTAGTGAGACAGGGGCCAGAACTCTGTATGTCATTGTAATGCATGTAACCTTTGTTTAGAGCTAGTTGTGTATTTATGTCCTGTGTTTATTTGTAGTGACCTCCAGCAAATCCCTTGTTAAGAAAAGTAAGTTATGAAATACCTGTTTCCTAACTGTTCTAGTAATTTACATTTATGTTATAGGAATACTTTTTTGTGTGTCTTGCCTTCAAAATATAGATCAGTACTACTTTTCCAAATGCATTGTTGTTGTCATCACAGTTTCCATACACATTGATACTGACACTTTTCCATTTACTTCCATGTTTCAAAAACTGTTTCATGTTTGTGAAACCCATTGAATAATTTTGTTTTTAGGAGCACTGCTCCCTGCAAACAGGAGTGGGCCACAGTAACATATTTTTCATTTAATCTAAAATTCAAGACTTGCTCATTTCTCTTTTGCAGATACAGGTCATCAGACATAATAAATATGCTCATTTAAACGACTCATATAAACCTTGTAAAATGTAGTTCACAGTGAAGTACTTGCTATATTTAGCTCAGCCATTATATCCTCGTGTATTTTGGCTGGTTATTTGTTTTTTCGTTCATTATACTGTCAGTGTTTTGGACCCCATTTCAGCAACTATTGATTAGTATGTGGATATATCTCTGAAAAGTAGGTCAATCATACCAAAAGTAGCTCAAAGGAAAATGAATATGCATTCTGCCCTTCCCATAAAGCTGATTTTTCTAAATGAACTCTTATGTGCCTTGAATGAATAGAAACATGATGTTTTATTGTATAGTTAATAATGAAGATAAATTTATGCAACCTACTACTAGAACTTACTGCTCTGGCAATTTACTTTGCTCAACATATTATGAGAACCTACTACTCAGCCTTCTCTGGCAATTTACTCTGCTCAACATACTATGAGAACCTACTACTCAGCTTTTTCTGGTAATCTTCTCTATTCATTGTACTGTGAGAACCTAATACTCAGCCTTCTCTGGCAATCTTCTCTATTCATCATACTGTGAGAACCTACTGCTCAGCCTTCTCTGGCAATCCTCTCTATTCAACATATTATGAGAACCTACTGCTCAGCCTTCTCTGGCATTCTTCTCTGCTCAACATACTATGAGAACCTACTGCTCAGCCTTCTCTGGCAATCTTTCTATTCATCATACTGTGAGAACCTACAGCTCAGCCTTCTCTGGCAATCCTCTCTATTCAACATATTATGAGAACCTACTGCTCAGCCTTCTCTGGCAATCTTCTCTATTCATCATACCGTGAGAACCTACTGCTCAGCCTTCTCTGGCAATCCTCTCTATTCAACATATTATGAGAACCTACTGCTCAGCCTGCTCTGGCAATCTTCTCTATTCATCATACTGTGAGAACCTACTACTCAGCCTTCTCTGGCAATTTACTCTGCTCAACATACTATGAGAACCTACTACTCAGCTTTTTCTGGTAATCTTCTCTATTCATTGTACTGTGATAACCTAATACTCAGCCTTCTCTGGCAGTCTTCTCTATTCATCATACTGTGAGAACCTACTGCTCAGCCTTCTCTGGCAATCCTCTCTATTCAACATATTATGAGAACCTACTACTCAGCCTTCTCTGGCAATCTTCTCTATTCATCATACCGTGAGAACCTACTGCTCAGCCTTCTCTGGCAATCGTCTTTATTCAACATATTATGAGAACCTACTGCTCAGCCTGCTCTGGCAATCTTCTCTATTCATCATACTGTGAGAACCTACAGCTCAGCCTTCTCTGGCAATCCTCTCTATTCAACATATTATGAGAACCTACTGCTCAGCCTTCTCTGGCAATCTTCTCTATTCATCATACTGTGAGAACCTACTGCTCAGCCTTCTCTGGCAATCCTCACTATTCAACATATTATGAGAACCTACTGCTCAGCCTGCTCTGGCAATCTTCTCTATTCATCATACTGTGAGAACCTGCTGCTCAGCCTTCTCTGGCAATCCTCTCTATTCAACATATTATGAGAACCTACTGCTCAGCCTTCTCTGGCAATCTTCTCTATTCATCATACCGTGAGAACCTACTGCTCAGCCTTCTCTGGCAATCCTCTCTATTCAACATATTATGACAACCTACTGCTCAGCCTGCTCTGGCAATCTTCTCTATTCATCATACTGTGAAAACCTACTACTCAGCCTTCTCTGGCTATATGCTCTGCTCAACCTACTATGGAAATTTACTGCTTGTCCACGTCTTTACATGGAACACTTGTCTGCTGCATTATTCAGAGAATCAAACACAAGTTGAATCCAACTGCAGACATAGACTCTGATTTGCCATCATGCACCTGCAGAACCAGATCTTGCTGTTTGTTCTACTTAGTTGTCATGACACACTGCATGGTACATTATATAATGGCAGATCTGGTCTTTGCTGTTTGTTCTACTGATTAGTCATGGCACACTGCATAGTACCTACTTTACGTGAGAGTGGATCTGGTCTTTGCTATTTGTTATACTGATTACTAATGGCCCACTGTATTGTACATTATGTGATGGCAGATCTGGACTATGCTGTTTGTTCTGCTGATTAGTCATGGCACCATGCATAGTACATTATGTGATGATGGATCTGGACTAAGCTATTTGCCCTACTGATTAGTCATGGCACACTGCATATTATATTATGTAATGGTGGATCTGGACTATGCTGATCTGCTGATTAGCCATGGCACTGTGCATAGTACATTATGTGATGGCAGATCTGGACTATGCTGTTTGTTCTACTGATTAATCATGGCACACTGCATAGTATAATTTGTGATGGTGCATCTGATCTGTGCTGTTCTACTGATTAGTCCTGACACTGCAAACTACATTGTGGGACAGCAGACCAGGTCTGTGCTGTTTGCAGTTGGATTCATCTTGTATGCAAATATATATGGTGTTTAAAACAGGGTCAGCTCCATAACAGGTATAACAGATTCTTTCTTTTCAGGGTGTCAGTACACATGTTTACTTCATTATTTTTTGTTGAAATGTATGTTAAACTTTGTAATGATTTTTAGTATTGCCCATTTTGAAACCTTTGGGAAACAATTCAAGATAGAAAGATGAGATTTATGTACATGTAAACCAGTCTGTAAACTATTCATGATAGAAAGATAAGATTTATGTACATGTATACATGTATCTCTGTACATTTCAACTGCATTGTGTCAGGCTTTATCAGTCATGAGTACATCGGAACACAAAATGTATTTTTTTGTTGTTTCAGATATTAAACCATACAAACCTAGCTGGGAGCTTCCGTCTAGTTCTGTGAAAGGTATGTTAGACAATTTAATTCTTCCATCTAGTTCTGTCAAAGGTATGCTAGATGACAATTTAATTCTTCCGTCTAGTTCTGTCAAAGGTATGCTAGATGACAATTTAATTCTTCCGTCTAGTTCTGTCAAAGGTATGTTAGACAATTTAATTCTTCCATCTAGTTCTGTCAAAGGTATGTTAGACAATTTAATTCTTCCGTCTAGTTCTGTCAAAGGTATGTTAGACAATTTAATTCTTCCGTCTAGTTCTGTCAAAGGTATGTTAGACAATTTAATTCTTCCATCTAGTTCTGTCAAAGGTATGTTAGACAATTTAATTCTTCCGTCTAGTTCTGTCAAAGGTATGTTAGACAATTTAATTCTTCCGTCTAGTTCTGTCAAAGGTATGTTAGACAATTTAATTCTTCCATCTAGTTCTGTCAAAGGTATGTTAGACAATTTAATTCTTCCATCTAGTTCTGTGAAAGGTATGTTAGACAATTTAATTCTTCCATCTAGTTCTGTCAAAGGTATGTTAGACAATTTAATTCTTCCATCTAGTTCTGTGAAAGTTATGTTAGACAATTTAATTCTTCCATCTAGTTCTGTCAAAGGTATGTTAGACAATTTAATTCTTCCATCTAGTTCTGTCAAAGGTATGTTAGAAAATTTAATTCTTCCATCAAGTTCTCTCAGATGAATGTTAGACAGTTTAAATCTCCTTTGGCTTAAAAGTGAAAAGACAAGGTAGTTTTTTCACAGCTTACCAGGGATTGTTCTAAGTCTTTGACCTATTCGTACTGTATGTACTTGCTTATAAGTCAAGCCAAACTGCAAACAACAAAGATTCTGATCTGCTGGTGCATTATGCACCAGCAGATCATGGTCTGTGTTGTCCTACTGATTACTTCTCACAAACTATATAGATCCAGATCTGCTGGCGCATTATGCAGTGGCAGATTTGGGTCTGTGCAGTTTGCAGTTGGACTCGGCTTATTCAGCTTATAAATGGGTACATATGGCAAATTGCACTTACACATATCCTTGGGAATGCGTGAAAGTTCATGTTAATTAAGCCATCGGAAGGTTCACAAATTTACACTAACCTTTGCCCACATATCTGCATGCACCCGTTTACATAAGAACATTTTTTAATGGATAAAAAATATATAATATTTCAGACACATCAACTGAACCAAATGAAAGACTAAATTTAGATTTGAAGCAAAATCATGGCGGTAGTTTTTGAGCAAAACTTCAAGTAGTTTTGAGATACTTTGGCATCAAGTTACTATATAGTTCCAACATTATGTAACTTGATGCAGCTGCCACACCAGGCATAAGATGACAGCCGTCTCCTTTATGATCAGATAAGTATGTCAACTAGCATGTCAGATAGGTCTGTTAAAGGAAGAGTAGAGAAACTGGGTCATGCTTCACCCTAGATAGTTTAGTAATAATTCACTATCTTTGCACCTCAGTTGTTCTAGGCTGGATTATGGGAGGCAGTATTGCAAAATTTAGTGCAAAATATTGCTGGCACTTTATGACACAGTTCATAGGAGCTATTATAGTGACCCATGATGTAAGTGAGTGAGTCTTATAATGAGAGGTGTTATAGCAAGGCAGTGTTGTATGGTGCATACAGATATACAAACAGGGTATTCTGGGATGTGAAATGACATCATGATTGGTCCTTGTTTGCCAGATACTAACATTCAGTGAAATACAAGAAGTAACGTTGAAACAAAGAAACAAAACTATACCAATTGAATTGAATCCATGATCATATCCACCTTTTAAATCACAGACAAGAAATTATCGTATGCATCAGCCTTTGTGTGGTGGTATATTATATACTGTGCATTTGATTAGAAGTGCTAGTAATAAGGCTTTTCACCCAAAATGTATTATAATTTGAGTATATAAATTTATGAGTAACAATTCTCGCTTTCAAAAGTAGAACTTTGATTTAAGTAATGAAGGCAATAAATAAATGTTAGAGAAATATAAGTACAGATTTTAAACTTAAATCTGTCTGAAATATATTGTATTTTCCCTAATTTGTCCATCTGGGTTCATCTACTAAGAAATCACCAGACCACTTAAAAGAGGGTTACGTGATTGCTATCTGCTAAATTTGATATCTTACATCTGTAACTTGGCAATCCATTTATGATGATTGTTTCTGTTTTTCCTCAAATTTTCTCAAATGTTTGCTTAATTTTATTACATGTGGATCTCTCTCCACCTTGAGGACACTGACAATTGGCCGGGGAAAGTCTTAAAATTACACTTAGACTCGACACATCCATTTGAATGTGGCCTTAAAATTACACTTAGACTCAACACATCTATTTGAACATGGCCTTAAATTTCAGGCAGTCAGATTACAAGACCAAACTTCAGACTTGGGAGTTTTAATCCAGATCTTGTCCTTTTTTGTTTCTTACTAGGCAAACTTTGTACATTTTTTACCTTGTGGACAAAATTTTCTACATTAGTATTTTCTTCCTTTGTTTTTTTTTTTTCAGCTGACATAGATGCAGGGTACAGATCTGAACCAGAGTACCGTTATAGAGCAAAACAGCGAAGTAAAAGTGCCTCATCGTCTTCAGTTAACAGGGCAGGAAAAGCATTGTAAGTATATTGAGTGGCATTTTGGACTGAATGTTCTTGTCAGTAATCTTTACTCACAGAGAATCCAATAATTACCATCCAGTCAGGAAATCATGATGAGGAAGAGTAAATGACTGTTCTAGTGTACATACAGATGACTTCATCAGAAGTTGATATAGTATGACTAAAGAAAATTAAGGAAATATTTAGTTGATATGTTTCCATGTTTCTGGCACTCCATAATCCAAAAATTAAAATCTGAAATTAAAAAAGCTGGAAAAATTGACCCATAACCCGAATCAGTAATCTATCATCTTCATTCAGTATGATCACCTAATTAAATGGTACATTTAGATATTTTTCCTGACCAAGAAGTAAAAAAAAAAAAAAAAAAAAAATAAAATCAATGGAGTTTCTTTTATAGCTTTAAAATAATTTTTATGATAAAGTAATCTCTAAAGAGTTTTTTAAATTTTCTACTGGAACCCCACCTCCCACCCTGTAATTTTTTTGTTAAAAATTCTGCTGAAACCTGTAAATGATGATTTCTAGCAAATTTTGAGAGTTATTCACATGCATTCATACTTTGAACTAACTCATCCCCCTTCCAAATGTGTGTTAACAAATGGCATATAATTTATATCAATGTATGATTTGTTGTTTAAATTTAAAATACTTTTGTTCCTTTTAACTTGTTTAGGAAGCCTTATGGCTCTAGCAGTTAAACGCATGTTTAAAAGATGAACTGCTTTTTAAAATTTGTATTGAATATGATAGAAATCACATGTCTGATTTCACAAATATTCTGTTATTAGCATCATTAGTTGTGGCTTCTAGATTCATGCTCGTAAGAGAATATATTTTTGGCAAGATTTATGTTTATGGTTTCAAAAATATGTGCAAATTAAACTATAACAGAAGCTGAATGTTGTATGCAGCTTTCATGAAACATGGGGAAATTAGTGTTCAAGGCAAAGCACTACATTATGTATGACTCTTCACTTAAAAGTTTGACAAATTTCAATTTATTAAATACAAAACACTCTAGCAATATTACAAAGAGTTTGTGAGTAATGTTACCCCACCTTGCATGAAGACTAATTCATGTGTATTTTATCTTTCATCTCACCTTAAAAAGATGGCAGTTTACAAATGAGAGAACATACTGACACTAGAGTGTGACATTTTTGACACTGTCTATACAAGAAACGGAACTGCATATTTTAAGTTAGGTAAATAATCAAGGGCATAACAATCAGTGTCAGTACATTATATACCAATTATGTGACCTTTGCATTAGTACCGTATATACTCACTTATAAGTTAAGTCAAACTGCAAGCAACAAAGAGCCTGATCTGCCATAGCAAAATACACCTGCAGATCAGGGTTGTGTTGTTTGTTTTACTGATTACTCCTGACAAACTGCACAGACCTAGATCTGCCAGTGCATTTTGTGATGGCCTATCAGGGTCTTTGCAATTTGCAGTTGGACTTCTCTTATAAGCGAGTATATATGGTATCATGAATGTTTATTAAATGTATCTACTTGTATAGAATCACAAGCCAGTCAAATTTTATTAACAGACTATGAAGACTTGTATCTGTGTGCAGGGTTTTTCATTTTTCTGTTCATTTTTCTCAAATATTGTAAGTATTCAACTTCACTGATAAAATTTCAATGGCCTGTGATATAATATATGCCTATTCACTGTTGATAAAATTTCAAAGGCCAGTGATATAATATGTACTTATTCATTGTTGATAAATTTCAAAGGCCTTTGATATAATTTATTCCTATTCATTGTTGATAAGATTTGAAGGCCTGTGATATAGTATATGCCTATTGACTTGATAAATTTCAAATGCTGGTGATATAGTATATGCCTATTCAAAGGTCTTTGATATGGTACATGCCTATAGACTGTGGTAAATTTCAAAGGCCAGTGATATAATATGTATTTATTCATTGTTGATAAATTTCAAAGGCCTTTGATATAATTTATTCCTATTTATTGTTGATAAGATTTGAAGGCCTGTGATATAATATATGCCTGTTCACTGTGGTAAATTTCAAAGGCCTGTGATATAGTATATGCCTATTGACTGTGGTAAATTTCAAAGGCTGGTGATATTGTATATGCCTATTCATTATGGTAAATTTCAAAGGCCTGTGATATTGTATATGCCTATTCACAGTGGTAAATTGCAAAGGCCTGTGATATAATATGTTCCTATTCACTGTGGTAAATTTCAAAGGCCGGTGATATAGTATTTGCCTAACTGCAAATTGCATACACCCAGATCTGCAGTTGTACAGTGCACTAGCAGATTGGGTTCAGAATAGCAATCATTGGTGTTTTCACCTGTCTGTCTCTGTTCATTTTAAATATCTTTAAGATATTTACCTTTTATTCTGTTGGATGATTATATTTACTTGGAAGGGTTTCAATTATTTTTAAATTTTTAGCTTTACTTTTTAGAACATAACTTTTTATTATCAATAGTCATTATATAGCCAGAATTGTGCTGATGTACTATTAAATCCTAAACTTACATATATACATTTGTCCATTATTATCCTAGGGTGAGATCAATTACTAAAGTCTTTTATTTTTTTACTTTCTACCTAATAGTTATAGCTGAACATCTGTAAAACATAAACTTTGCCTTTATTACTATTGGTCTCATCAGAAAATGTAATGGGGCTTTCTTTTTAACAGTAAGGAGTTATTTACCTACTTTTCATTTTGAATAAGGATTAAAAAGTACTGACTTGATTAGTAGATTTAAGAATACATCTACTAAAAGTGTGTACTTGTTAACATGATCGGTTATACTCAATTATAAGTCGAGTCAAACTGCAAACAACAAAGATCCTCATCTGCCATCATAATGTGCCTGCAGATCAGGGTCAGTGTTGTTTATTTTATTGATTACTCCTAACAAACTGTACAGACCCAGATCTGCTGGCACATTATGTTATGGCAGATCTGGGTCAGTGCAGTTTAAAGCAATGGTCTTTTAGTTGAGTGATCATTATGTAAATAGCTGTAATACACTATAATAATGGTCTTGTCAGTGATCATAATATAAATACATGTAATACACTACAATAATGGCCTTGTCAGTGATCATAATATAAATACATGTAATACACTGTGATAATGGCCTTGTCAGTGATCATAATATAAATACATGTTAAACACTGTGATAATGGCCTTGTCAGTGATCATAATATAAATACATGTAATACACTGTGATAATGGCCTTGTCAGTGATCATAATATAAATACATGTAATACACAATAATAATCACCTTTGTGTCAATGATCATTATGTAAATAGATGTTATACACATATGGTAATGGTCTTGTGAGTGATCATTTTTTTTGTGTGTATGATTTGGAATTTTAACATAGCTTTACCAATTTTCCAGTCATTGGTACAGTGTTTGCAGTGTGGCAGTTTATAGTAATGGCTAGCACTGGGGCATCATGCTGCAGACATTTAGCATTATGTCCCACCCAGTCACATTATCCTGACACCAGTCCCGACCAGTCCTAACACTAACTTCTTAATGCTGAGCGCCAAGTGAAGCAGCGGCTAGTACCATTATTGGTATGATTTGGCAGGGGTTCGAACCCGTGACCTTCTGCATCTGAGGCAGACACTTTTACCACTTAGGCCACCAGAGCAGTTGATTGTTATGTAAATAGATGTTTAAACACTATAATAATGGTCTTTTCAGTGATCATAATATAAATCGATGTAATTGCACTATAATAATGGCCTTCTTGCCAGTGATAATTATGTAAATAGATGTAATACACTATAATAATGGTCTTGTCACTGATCATTATGTAAGTAGATGTAATACACCATGACAAGTGTGAGATGAAAGATCACTGACCTGTTATCCAGAATAACCAAACATTGCATGAGTGTCAGTGCATATAAATGGAATACCACTTAACACTTAATCAGCTTGAAATCTTTAAACATGATAAATTGTTTGAGGAATTTCATTTCAGCTGTGCATATAAACATAGGATATTGCACTGGTATCATTCTATATATTTATATTAAAAAATATGTAATTTCTGCATTTTGTGATCCATGGCATGTATATCAGTTAAATTCTTTCAGGAGATTAATAAATTTAATAAATTTCATGTGAGATGTGGACATATTTAGGTGTAATACTTATAACATGACTTTGCAGTATATCACACCATGACACAAATGTTCAACAACTTAAATTGGGACTGAAGGTTATTCTTTCCTGATTTGCCACTTAAGATTTGATAAATACATTAATGGGGCATCTTATTTGAATATTCAAGATTTTGAACAAGGTTCTCCCAAATTGAAAAAAGATTGAACACAATAAATGAACAAATGGATGTCAGGATCCATGACAGGGATTCAATATTAAAGTTTTGTAGGATCTTGTACAATTCTGTTTAGTCCAATGCATTAAGAAATCTAATGGTAAGTATAATTTTTATTTGTCCTGCTTGAGTTAAGACTGTGCCAAGGGGACATTACTGTGTAAGCACTATTGTGCATCATGGGAAATAAATCTTGATCTCTTGTGCATCATGAAGGTCTGACCCTAATATTCCTTCAAGGTAGGATAGCATGTTCCATTATTTTTGTAGACAATGCCTGTATTTTAAGTGTCCAGACACCAAGCATGATTGATGTATTGCTGATATTTATACTTATATTCAATGATTATTGGTCCAATATATTTCATGCCTATTTCATGATTTTATCAGCTCTTTGTTTGTTGAACTGTATGGCAGTGTATTGCATGATACATGTTATGTATACTATATTTGCTCGCTTATAAGTCAGGTCAAACTGCAAACACAATAGGCTCTGGTCTGCCATTACATTATGTGCTAGCAGATCAGGGTCTATGCAGTTTCCAGTTGGACCTGATATAAGTGATTTGTAAGCATATGCACATGTGTGTGTTTGTGTGTGTGTCTTTGTGTATGTGTGTGTGTGTGTGTGTGTGTGTGTGTGTGTGTGTGTGTGAATGATTTAAACAGTTTAAACCATGATAGATAAAGCCCTTTTGCCTAAACAATTTCCAGTATTATTAATCTGCCGCACAGAATATTTAAAATTGTTGTAATTATAGCAAAAAAGTTTGTGATCAGTTGTCATTTTAACTAGTAACATTGTACTACTGAAATACGGTAGCACCTTTTATTTAACAGGTGTAGCCTAGACATCTGAAATGAAGAATTTCTGGGAAAGATCAATAGCAAGCCGTTTGACCCAAGTATGAGTGTCACATCCCTTGCGATATAATAGAAACTTCGAGACACTAATGGCCAAGAAGTTAATAGCAATTCGAATCAATAATTATTTCTTAAATATCAGTCCAGTAAGTTAAATGCTTCACATGATAATGTATACTCTCAGATTGTTAAAGCTGTAAAAGTGTGGTACCCTTTTTGGAATAAGAGAAAATTTGGGGCAGGTTTAAGGGCTGAAAAGGTTCCCAAATGTAATGGATATCATCTCTTAAGCAAATCAAGGAGACGAAACCCAAACTTACTTTTAAAGGCTTTCAAGAGTCCAATTTGTTCTCAGGTCCCTTTTTAATCTGGACCAATGAAATGAATCCAGTTTTAATGTAAATCTAAAATAGTAAGTCAGATAGTTGAGTGTACACAGGGAGAAAATGCTTTCAAATCAATTTGAAGCATAATGCTATAAAATAATGACATTAGTAGTAAAGTAGGAAAAATGCTGTTTTCAATCAATGAGGTATGTTTTGTTACATGTTTATGTGCAAGTCTGCATTTGCGTTCACTGTTTATCATTTGTTTCATTTCGGTGTATTTCATTTTATTCATCTTCCACTCATGTATGTATCTACTTTTTGTATATAATCATTGATCATGCCTAGTTTTGTCATTTTCACCAATCTATATCTTTATTATCATTTCCTTGCCAACATCTACATATTTTCAGATACTTTCAATACATGGCCATCTCGTTTTCTTTGTCCCTTATCCCTATTTTCATTTCTGGGAATTTTACTTCGCATGGCAGTGTATTTTCCTAGCATGTTTTGCTACTATTACATTCATATTGGAATGATTTTCGTAACTAAAAATTCTGCCAACCTTTTATTAATTAATTGATATTTGCATTATATTTGATGTTTATATTATATAATAACAACAACAGGAATAATTTGAATACCATATATACTCGCATAAATCAGATCCAGCAGCAAAGTGTTAGACCCAGATCTGCTGTAACATAATGTGTTAGGGATTAGGGTCCATGTTGTTTCTTCGTCTGATCAATCCTAACAAACTGCATAGATTTCAATTGATTAATTAATTACTTGAGATTATTGTTTTGAAATATGATTTAGTATGGCATGCTGATAAATCTTTCTAGTTAATTCAGACTTATAAAGCAGTATATACTTAAATACTTTACAAGAGTTAATATCACAATATTTTACTTGTCAGCCTCCAAAAATGGGAACTCTAGATAGTGTAAATCTTTAAAATTCTCCTTTCTTAGTCAATCAAATTGTACTTTATTAGTTTTATTATACCTTATTAAAAGCGTATAAATTAAAGTTAGTGCATGCAATATTACAAGGGAATTTATGTTTATTGAGATTTATTGATGTTTGACTGCCATGTTCTTGCACTTGCAGAAATGTTGACCCTCTGCCTACTGACCTTGAAGAGTTCATCAAGTATCTTGAGTAGGTTTTACTTCATACAATTTGTCTTGAATCCAGTCTGATAGTTTCTGTACCAGTCTCATCAATTCTGTACCAGTGATATACCAGTCTGATAGTGTCTATACCAGTCTGATAGTATCTATAACAAATCAATTAAGTCTGATAGTTTCTATACCAGTCTGATAGATTCTCTACAAGTGATATACCAGTCTGATAGTTTCTATACCAGTCTGATACTGTCTATGCCAAATGAATTAAGTCTGATTGTTTCTATACCAAATGAATCAAGTCTGATAGTTTTTATGCCAAATGAGTGCTCTCCTTATATTTCTGTCTGTTTTTAAAATTTGCTCATTTAGGTCATTTGCAACATACACATTTTTACAACACGTACATGTTTTTAATGGCTTAAATATTGGCACACAGTATTTAAATTGGAGCAAAGATCCCTGAGGTTACAACCAGCCGTGAATGGGTGTTCTCTCACCTGTACATTTGCCTAAACTTGCACTTGAACCCTGGGCTGTAGTGGTGCAGAGGAAACATTATATCACTGCACTATCTAGGTCCATATTCGGAAATATGAAGAATAAGAATAGATGGTTTACAACTGTGTACAAAATATTGACAAATACAAGGTCAGAAATATAACAAAGTATAGCCATTGTTTTTATTAGCTCAACTGGTCACAGACCAGAAGAGCTTATGGGTGGTCAATTGTCCATTGTGCATTCATCGTCTGTCATCCATCTGTCCATTAGCATTAGTTTGTTATTGCTACTGCTTCTAAACCACATGGATGATTGCCATAAAACTTCACACACACACACACTAAAGAAGATGGTGTGGCTCAGACATCCAGTATGGCCACCAGAGTGGCCATCTTGAAAATCTAATCACTACTCCTCCTGAAGGAATGGTCATATAAGCATGGGATTTTCACCAGAAGACTTGTTATTATGTCTAGATGGTCATAAATGAAAATGGTGCCTGTTTGAGTCCAATATGGCCACCACAGTGACTATCTTGAAAATCTTATCACTACTCGTTCGAAAAGAAGGTCATATCAGCATGGGGTTTTCACTGAAAGAGTTTTGTTGTCTAGTTGGTATAAAACGGTGCCAACTTGATGTACAGTATGACCACCACAGTGACCATCTTGAAAATTTTGTTATCACTTCTTCTCCTGAATGAAGTGTAATATTGCCATGAGGTATTAACCAGAGGAATTCTTATGATGTCAGGTTGTTCCTTAATGAAAATGCCAACCTGATGTCCAACATGGCCACCATAGTGGCCATGTGTATAATCTTGTTATTGCTAATTGTCCCGAATGAAAAGTAATGATTTTTACCAGAAGACTTCTTATGATATCTAATGGTTCCTGAATAAAAATGGTGCCAGTCTATTATCTTATAACAGTGGCCATCTTAAAAATCTTGTTACTGATAATCTTCCTGAATGGAAAGTCATATTGCCATAGGGTTATCACCAGGAGACATCTTATGCAAATGGTGTAAATATGATGCCCAATATGGCTACCACAATGGCTAGCTTGAAAATATGGATAGTCATATTAACATGGATTTTTACTAAACAATTTCTTATAATGTCTAGTTGGTCCTACTGGTGCCACTCATTCAGTATGACTGCCACAGTGGTCATCTTGTAAATCTTGTTACCACTATTTATTCTGAATGAATGCTATTATCAGAATGGGATTTTCACTGAAAGACTTCTTATGATGTCTATGATGTCTAGTTGGTCATATAGAAATGGTGCCAATCTGATATCGAATATGGCCAACATGGCATAGATCTTGAAAATCTGGTTATCACCACTCATCCAAAATCCACTCATCCAAAATGGAAAGTCATATCAGAATGGGGTTTCCACCAGAAGACTTCTTTCGATGCCTTTTTGGTCCTAAATTGAAATGGTGCAAAGTTGACATCCAGTATGTCCACCAAAACAACTGAATTGAAAATCATGATATTGCTGAAGAATACCAGAGATGGTTACAACACTCTGCTGTTAAAAGGAAGAAATGGTCTTATCTTGAATTCACAGAAAAGAAGTGTCTGTCCCTTCAGTGGAATCTTGTTTCTTATGTCTCTTTTTCATTATTCTTCCTGTCAATGTTTCCATCATCTTATTGTTGTGAGGAAAGTTATTATCTGATCAGTTTACCTGTGAAACCAATTGTGGATGTTTTACTTTTATGAGAGCAGGTATAGCTGAATTGACCCTATAGCAAGCTGGTTATTGACACACTTAGTAACCAGTCAGCAGGGAGAATTCTTGGGCCACTTGGAATGTATAAGCACAACAAAATACCCCACTCCCCCATCATGCAAATCAAAGAGTGTTAGAATTGTGATAGGAAAATGCAGAAAATTGGCTTTAGGATGGGACCGGCAAATCAGATTGTATTGTCCCGAGTTGCTTAACAACAGCATTTACTTAAAATCTCTTTGTTTTTAGCCATTAATTTTATTCTAGGTTGAAATTAATGTATATACTTACTTTTAAGTCAGGTCCAACTGCAAACTGCACATAGCTAGATCAACCATTGCATAATGTGCTGGCAGATCTGGGTCCATGCGGTTTATTTGGACTGACAAGTAAAACAATCAGCATAGACCCTGATCTGTGAGCACATTATGTGATCGTAGATCTGGGCCTGTGTTGCTTACAGTTGGACATGGCATATTTGTGAATGAATATATATATATATATATAGAGAGAGAGAGAGAGAGAGAGAGAGAGAGAGAGAGTAATTTAAAAGCATTCTAATACTGTTGGTTAGGGTACAGACCTTTAAATTTCTCAATAAACTGCCAAACAATCCATGTATGGGTTATATACACAGAATCCATGTACAAGTTATTTACACTAAATCCATGTATGGGATACAGAACACTAGATCCATGTATGGGTTATATACACAGAATCCATGTACGAGTTATTTACACTAAATCCATGTATGGATACATAACACTAGATCCATGTATGGGTTGTATACACTAAATCCATGTATGGATACATAACACTAGATCCATGTATGGGTTATATACACAGAATCCATGTATGAGTTATTTACACTAAATCCATGTATGGATACATAACACTAGATCCATGTATGGGTTGTATACACTAAATCCATGTATGGATACATAACACTAGATCCATGTATGGGTTATGTACACAGAATCCATGTACGAGTTATTTACATTAAATCCATGTATGGATATAACACTAGATCCATGTTTGGGTTATATGAACTAAATCCATGTATAGATACATAACACTATATCCATGTATGGGTTTTATACTCGAAATCCATGTATGGATTACATAACACTAAATCCATGTATGGGTTATATGCACAAAATCCATGTTTGGGTTACATACACTTAATGGATTATGCCTGGTACACACAAAATCCTTGAATAAGTTACATAAACTAAATCCATGTATGGGCTATGTACAAGAAGTATACAAATTTCTGCACAAAACATACCAAAATATAGTTCAAGTTAAACTTTTCCTAATATCTACAGCAAGTTGGTGTTGAAATTGCTTGTGGAGGTGTACTTGCCAGAAATGGTTATGTGAAACAATGTGGGCATGATTACCTCCCATTTGCTGAAGGGTCATTTGGGTCTTTAACTGTTTTTCCCTCATTTTTCATCAGAAATGGAGAAATACTGATCCATTACCTTGAGCTCATGAGTTGTGTATCGGCTGATAAAAAGTTGTTTTATTTTATATGTAGACCTCCTCATGAAAGCCTCATGCCATTTCATGGTATGCATTTTCTTAATTTCCTACCTAAAATTTCAAAGATTTCTCATATGCAAGACATGATTCATTACACCATTGACTTATTCTTGCAACCTTGCCTTGGGACAGAAACCTGATTAAGTGGTATGTGTATTTTTTTAAAAAAATTCTTTCTCATGTTTGTGTTCATCAGTGTGTGCTAGTTTTGTCTTGTTTTGTTGTATTCTTGTGTCGGAAGATGTTTGACATTATTCAACAAAATTTTTGCCATAAAAACTGTATTTATTGCACATCCATTGCACATCACTTTATGACTTTTTTTATAGTGCTTTTTATAATGGATAGGTTGATGTGAAATTATTCTAACGATGAAGGACACTGGAGAATTAAAGGAAACCCAAAGTGATCCCCATATGACATCATAAACAATTCTACTGCCAGCACAAACCATTTGTCCACAGGGTCAGCCTAATTTGGAAACATCATTTATGTTCTATTAGTGACGAATTTCTGACATAAAGATCTGTTATCTAGATCTGCTAACTTAATGTTTTAATTTTTCTTTCATTCATTACCACACATGCCAACCATTACGTTTTTGGTGTAATCATTATGCTTTTTTTTTCTCACTTAATTATGTCTTACACTCGCCAGTGTATTGATTATGCTTTTCTGGTTCATTAAAATATAAAATAAAAATAGAGCAATAAAAACATGTGTTTGTCATTTTTATTATCATCTCTTTAATTCGACTCAGCATATAAATTTGAGAATAATCTTTAAAAAGAAAGACTACTGCATAACAAGAGCATAAGAGTTAATTTGTCCTTTTTAGACCTACATGTACTTTCCTGATTTTCTATTTATAGCAACTGTGTATG
Organism: Megalonaias nervosa; assembly: GCA_016617855.1. NCBI lineage: Eukaryota > Metazoa > Mollusca > Bivalvia > Unionida > Unionidae > Megalonaias > Megalonaias nervosa. The sequence continues at coordinate 162,516 of JAECUM010001952.1, forward strand.
ACCCATTAACAAGAAAACAGATAGGTTTCTTTAATTTGATAGTTTGTCTCGCAGATTCATGGTATTGCTAATCGAGTTAGTGGACCACTTTGTAGTTTTAAAGAAAATTGCGCCTGATGGGAAGCGAAACGAGCTTTTACAGTTTGACTTGTAGAAGAAAATTTCTTAGAGCAGACGATCTTTTTAAACTTCAAAACATGTCCAATCAGAAAAAAGACAAAACTGCTTTATGAATTTGAAAAGAAGAATATGAGATTGAGGATGTTGTCATGCTCCGTGTTTACTTCACAATCATTCAGCTAAAGTAGATATGTAGACTACTTTAAGTGAGTGTTGAATATAAACAATGCGTTTTATGTTTGTATTCTGGTTCTAATCTTCATGGATTTTGCCCATTTTTGCCAAGTATTTTGACCAGCTGCAGATCTAGGCTAGTAGTAAATATAAATGTACATTTTGCATACAGTTTACTGTAATTATAGCATGTAATATGTAGATTACACTTTTTATGCTCAGATTACGCTTTTTTGCCACTTATATTAGCAAAAATTACGCTTATACCTTCTCTTGGGGTTGGCATGTATGCATTAGTATTGGTAAATTCTTTTGAAAGCATTGTTAAATTGAGAAAATGCCTTTCTGCAAGTTTCTAGCAGATTTCAGTGTGTAGTGGTAGTGGTACTATCGGGGCTGTAAAGGTAATTGACGCATTGTGAGGAGTATGAAGAAAACTGCCAACTTGCCGTGGACACCCATATAAGATGGTTGAATGGCTACACACTACTTTAATTAAAAAATAATCATCACCAACATAGTCATCACTACACTAATTAAGTTCATTATATCTTTCTTTTTTTTACTACATTTTTGATGAAATCCAGTGCATTAGTCCAGAGTTTAAATGCGCTAAGACTACGTTACTTATGTCAGGCACCAACATTCACTTGTATTTTTTATTTTAATACCTCATATTGCATTGATGGTACGCATCAACATAGTTTGTACAGATCTTTTACCCCTCTGTGATCTCAAAATCTTGCATTTTAAATTGTCCAGGGGTTCATATTTCAAATGTTCTATCTTTGCTCAGCAGGTTATATATAATTTCAATTCTGCCCAGTATAATTTATTATATCATATGAGAAGTTATGTATGTACAAGTCACTGATCAAATTAGCTCATTTTTAATGTTGGACAACACATTGCACACTACAATTTCTGTCAGCCTTTGTTTTGGTGTTCAGCTACCAATTCAATGAAATCAATTCAGTCTCAGACAGGTTATAAAATAACTGCAGTGTCAACATTTATTTATGATGAAAGTTAATTATTTTTATGTAAATTAAGATTGACAATTATTTTGTATCAGCAGGTATCAAAACAGAATGTATGCACTTCTCCGTTCAGATGATCTGTTGTTATTCATGCAGTCACATGTGAAGTTTTGGGTGTTAAATTCAGTTATGGATAGTTTCCAGGCAAACTTCAAATTAAAGTTTTATAATATGCAGTATTTATAGTAAGGTGTGACTGTCACTTTTGCTGACTACCTGTTGAGCTTTAAAATGTAATTCTGGATATGGAGATTTGCAGGTACTTAATTTACAGAGTCCCTTTGTGCTTTAGCATCCCATTTCATTGATTAACTGTATGCATTGGTAATGATTTTTTTGGAGATGACTCATCAAACATGATGTTGGAAATTTAGATTTCATTTTGTCTTGGTTTTTTTTCTTCAAGTTTTTTATTCTACAATGCAAATTTGTTGTCCGGCATTTGTAAGTTATAAAAGAAAGAAATTATAATGAAAGACTTTATAGTATGTATGTAATGTTTGTCTCTGAAAGTTAAAATGGAAAATCTTTATTTCTTTCTTTCTTTCTTTTTTTCTTACAGACTGACTGACTGACTGACAGATCTTCTAAACATAATTTATCCATTTCATTCGTTGCATTAGGCATTCATTTAATTATTTTCATTCCCTGGCTAACGAAGTTTGTGGTTGGGGGATATAGCATTTTGCCAGTTTATGTGTATTTGTTCATTTATTTGTTCATGTCTTCATTTGTTTATTATGCTGTCATTATCTTAGAACCTATTGCACCCCTATTCATAAAAATTGTATGCGGATGCATCTTAACCATACACAAACTAGATCAGTGTGACTTTAACACTTTTGTTTTTTCAGCCATTTGTTTGTTATACCCTCAATGTCTTGGACCCTCTTTCCTCTGCATTGATAAAAACTGTTTTGTGGATGCATCTCAACAAGAGTAAATTGGTGGCACCAAGACTAGGTCATTATGACCAACTTTTTACGCATGATTGACTTATACAGTCATACATTTGGTATGTCCTCAATATCTTACAGCATATTTCACCTACACTTGAAAATTGTTAGGTAGGTGCATCTTAGGAAGAGGAACACAACATACAATAGCTAGATCACTGTGACCTAACTTTTATTCACAAGTGGCTTGTCTTCAGCTGTTTGCTCATTGCACCCTCATTATCTTGGACCCTATTTCACTTTCATACAATTTGGTATGTGAATGCATGTTTGACGAAGTAACTTTATCATACCAAACTTGTGTCCCTACACTCATCAAAACTGGTACATGGATGCATCTTTGATGGAGTAACTCAGCTATACCAAACCTAGTCACTATGACTTAAATTTCAGTCTTGAGTGACTTGTATTTTGATCTATTCATTTATTATGCCATTAATTTCAGCAACACATGAAAATTGGTAGAGAGAGTAACTTGGACCTAATTTGCATACTTTGAATGGGCTTGATTATTTGCAGCTACTTGTTTGTTACCCCCAGTATCTTGGACCCTAGTTTATCTTTTACAGATTTGTATGTGGATGCTTGTCAGAGAGAGCAACTCACCTGTACTGAAAGTAGGTCACTGACCTAATTTTCACAATCATTTAATTCTTATGTCCTCAGTAATCTTCGACCCAGTTTCACCTAGACATGAAAATTAGTATATGTGGATGCATCTCAGTGTGTTGTCAGCTGTTCCAAAACTAGATCATTGTAACATAATTTTCACACTTGAGTGACATATTTTATGCTATTCATTCATTACACCCTCAATATATTGAACCCTATTTTACCAAAACACGAAAATTGATAGGTGGATGCACATCAAGGAGAGTAACTTGGCTATACCAATTTAGGTCACAGGTGACATAATTTTTGCACTCGAGTTCTTTTTAAATTTAGCCATTGGTTTTGTTACATCCTCTTTATCTTGAACCTTAATTTCATTTCGACCAATCAGACTTTGTTTCAACCCAACATTGATGAAACTTGGTATCCCAAAACATCTAAATATATTAGTACAGTAATATTTTCTCTTGAACAAAGTGGCTTAGTCGCTTGTTTTCACTCGCAACAAGTGGTTAATAGGTTTGAATCCTGCCAAGGCCAGCCTGAATTGGCTGCCATGGAACCTCATTTTGCAGAGCTCTTAAGTCCCATTGCATTGGCATCGTCCTTCAGTCTGTATACTGCAAGATACTCCAAATGTGCTTATTCTGGCAAGGGAATTCATGTTTGTGTATGGATACTTTGTTTTTCTTTTGAATTTCAACACATTTATACACTGTAATTATGTACTTTTTCTTATATCGTCACTTGTTCTCTTACTGTTTCTATTTCACATATGTTGCATTGAAACATTCATGTTTTCTTGATGGATTATTGTATTTGAAATGCATGATCTGTGTTGTGCAGCCTGTAAATGTTACCATATATACTCGCTTATAAGTTGAGTCCAACTGTAAACTGCACGGACCCAGATCTACCATCATATGTGCTGGCAGATCTGGTTCTGTGCAGGTTATTATGGGTAATCAGTAGAACAAACAACCTATACCCTGGTCTGTCGGTGCATTATGCTATTGCAGATCAGGATCTTTGTTGTTTGCAGTTTGACTCAGCTTTTATATGAGCATATGCAGTAGTTCTTTGTGATATTGCAGTAAAATCGTGCTGTTACTGCAGAGCAGAATTTTGAAGCAAGGCTTATATTTAGTTTATCTGACATGCATCATCCATCTGACATCAGTCATCAAGAACTCTTTCAACCAAACATGGCACCAAGCATCCTGGCATGAAGGTATATCATGGTTATATAAATGATGTTGAGCTTCCATAACAACAATATGGCTGCCATTGCTAAGAATACAATAGCCATATAAATAACTTTATGTCCAAAACTACTTAACAGAATTTGATCAAATTTGACAGAAAGCATCCTGGCCAGAAGACCTTTAAGATTCCTGCAAATGATATCAGTCCAGCATCAAATTTGACTTCTGTAGCAAAAAATGTAAACACTTTTAAATTTCTACAAAACTGCTGAATTAAATTTGACCAAACTTGATAAAAAGTATCCTGGCACAAAACTTTGAATCATTATCAAATGAAACCAATCTGCCATTAAATATGACCACTGTTACGAAAATAGGAACAACTTCAAACTGTTTTTGAAACTGCACAGCCGATTTTTGACAAAATTTGTCAGAAAGCATTTGGATATTAAGGGCTCTCAAATTTGCACCAGTATTGTCAGTTATTCTTCAGATATGGTTGCTGTTACTAAAAATAGAAAATCCTTGAAACTTCTCAAAACTACTCAGCAGAATTGTACTCAATTTTACAGACAGCATTATGGCTTGAAGAGCTTTTAAGTTCGTACAAATAATGCCAGTCTGCCATCAAATATGATCACTGTTGCAAAAAAAGTTGAGATAGAAGAAAAATATTAATTAAAATCATTCATCAACCAGTGTGACTAACAAGCACATTACTATGCTGCAACTTGGTGCCACTTCGTGGCTTATTTTTCTGTTTTATGCATTCATCAGTTTTAAAGTTTCATTACCTATATTGTAAGGTAGCCAACTAAACAGATGCATTCCAGGGTTTATAGACACAAAATACATAGATCAACCACTGTTGTATAAATTGACTAATGCAGGTATTTCTGCCTGTATGCAGATTTATCTGACAAAATCTGGTTAGCTGTGTTGACCTTTGCTCACTGATTGCCAACAGATTATCACATGCTGATCATTCTTGTGCCTAATTTTGTCAAAACATGTATAGTCATCTGTCAACGTATTAGCCAGTGGTTGTTCTGTGTCTACAGATCCTGAAATGAATGTCAACCAGGCTGAATTTATACAATACAGTGTAATAGAAATGTTTAAATGGGTGAATAAATAAAAATAAAATGTAAAAAATGTCCAAATATGTGGCAAAACATTCCCAGCTCCATGACATGCTTATTAGGCCCATTGGTAGTAGGATTGATTTTTAGCTCTGCTAGTCATAGACCAGAAGAGGTTATGGGATGATTTTGTTGTCTCTTGTTTTGGCCATCATCCATCCATTTGTGTAAGTTTGTTATTGCTGTTCCTCCTTAACTATTGTGTGCATTACCATGAAACTTTACACACATATTCATCCCAAGGTTGGCCTTAAATGAAAATGCTGTTGCTGCTTAGACACCCCATCTGGCACCACAGTGGCCATCTTTAAAATCTTGTTACAGCTAGTTCTCCTGAATGAATGTTCATTTCAACATGTTTTTTCCACTAAAAGACTTCTTATGATGTCTGATTCATTTTAATTGACAATGGTGCTGATGTGATGTTTGATATGGCTGTCATTGTGACCATCTTAAAAGTCTCACCTCTATTCTTTCTGAACAGAAAGTTATATTGACAGGATTTTCCCTGGAAGACTTCTTATGATGTCTAGTTGGTCATAAAATGAAATTGGTGCCAATCTTACATCCAATATGGCTGCCACAGTGGGTAATTTTAAATCTTGATATTGCTATTATTTCAACACTCAACAGTTTTAAAAATGGTCTTATCTTGAATTCCTGGAAATCTGTTTTGGCCAGTGGAGCATCATTCTCTTTGAAGGACTCATGTTAATGAATATTTTTCTGAGATCTCAACTGACTTTTTACACTAGTTTGAATGCATTCACACACCATGTGGATTATTTTTTTTTTTATTAGATTTAAGTTCTGTGTTTAACACCAATATTGCAGTTAACCTTGTCTTGTCATTTTCCAGTGATTAAAAAATCTAATTTCTGGAATATGTGTTTGAAAGTTTTAAAACTTTTAGACCCAGAATTAAAAACTGAGTACTAAATTTTGAAGTTTAATCTAGATGGACTTAATTTCCCCATTGTCATAGTCAACTTTTTGTTTTTGCAGTGAATGGGAACCACCATCAGTAAGGTCAAAGGTCGAGATCTATAGAAACCAGCCAAGAAGTATAGTGGATTATGAACCTGGATTCTCATCACTGGCATTTAGAGAAACAAAATCGGTAAGCAGAATATTAGCTCACAAAGATTATATATTTTTTCTATGCTATTTTTCAGGGAAATGAAAAACAAGATTTTGTCCATTTGTCAATCACAACTGGACCTGTAGTTACATTATTTTTGTCATTGCACCAGTTAATACTGGTCTCTTTTCAGCAGATATCTCTTGTTTGAATGTTGTATGTAAAAGCAATTCAAACATATGTCAACAGTTTTTCCAGATTTACATACATTGTTTCTTGCAAACCAGTGAAAGCTGTTTTATGCATTTTCATATCCATGATAAATGTCATGATAATTCAAACTCAACAAGGGTCAGTCTGAGTTGTACATGGTGTTTTTGAAAAACCCTATTACAATGTATAAAAACGCCCCAGTTACTTCCAAAACAGGTACTCTATGTATTTGCTTATAAGCCGAGTCCAACTACAAACTGCACAGACCCAGATCTGCTGTGACATGCGCTGGCAGATTTGGGTCTGTGCAGTTTGTATAAATATAAACTTTTTTTAGAATGTGCATTTTTAATAGCTTAAAAAATAAAATATAAGTTGCACAATAATGGATTCTTTTAAGTGCTAGTGGCACTAAATAGGTCTGCTGTTAACTTCAACTGAAATAACTTTGCTTAAGTAATTTAGTTGTGAAAACAATTTATTTGAGAGGGAAATTTTTTTACATTCTGTTTTAAATCAATGTGAAATCTGCAGTCATCTGACATTTTCAAAATGAGGAAAATTGACTTGCCCTGGACAAGTACCATAGAATATTCTCAGTCTGATTAAAATTGAGATCTTATTGTGATAAGTAGATCTCATGGGCACCAATACAAGGTCAAGTTCTATTGGCTTTCTGATTGACAGATAAATGACAGCTTGAAAACTACTGAATATAAAAAGGGACATCTGGAACATGTTCTGACTGTTAAACTTTAACTCTCCCTAAAAATGAAATGTAATGCTTTGTCAGATAGGTTACTTAAAATAAGTAGACCAGGCTACTAAAAATAAGTAGGCCGGGCTACAAAAAACAAGCAGACCAGGCTACTAAATCAAGTAGACCAGGCCACTAAAAACAAGCAGAACAGGCCACTAAAAATAATTGGACCAGGTTCCTAAAAACCGGTAAACCAGGCTACTACAAACAAGTAGACTAGGCTACTAAGAACAAAGAGACCAGGCTACTACGGTCAAGTAGATGAGACAATTAAAAAACAAGTAAACCGGGCTACTAAAAACAAGTTGACCAGGAATTTGAAATCTCACCTGAACATAAATTTTCATTGGTGCTTGTCAGATTTCCAAAATGTTGAATTCAGATTTAATCAGATTGAGAACATCATCACTTGTGTGACCTGATATTTTTGCTTGTCCTGGATGTCGGGCTATGGGATTTTCATCACATTTTAATACCTTACAGTGTGTTACTTTTATCTGTTACTTTATATACATTGTACAGAATTGTTATTTCTTTATGTTTCATATTGTATTCTGTTGTGCTTAGCTATACATTTATTTGGAATGCTTTACCTTCCTAATTTTTGTGCAACTCATTTTTACATTTTTGGAATATAACCTTTCAAATGGTAATTTATAACCACACTGAGGTGATGTAAAACCCTGCTACATACATACATTATCATTCCACCAACCTCTTGTGTTGTCTGCCTATAAATTAGGTTGCACACCTGTCCATGAACATGTTTCAGTCTGCTACTTTAGTTATCAACAGCAGCATCAGTTAATCTAGAGAATTACAGACTATTATAAGATGATATTGATTTTATCAGAATTAATGTATATCAAGGAAACCTGCATGCATAAAAAGGTAAAGATTCTGATAATCTGTCAAAGGTAATACAAGTACAGTACATGTATTACAGCAGTGCATTTATTTAGTTTATTCCCAGCAAATTTATTACAGTGCAACCTTGTTTGTCCAAATGCCTTGGGCACACACAGATTTTTAGGTTAATGTGGAACTTGGATGAATGAGCTAAGGTTAATCCAAAATCTACCTGTTCTGGAGGCTGACATAATGGGTCTCATTAACTAATAATCTTGATGAATGAGATTGTGGACAAAAAGGGTTATACATAATTTAAACAAATATTTCTGCACATTTTTATCATAACTGTTGCATTCAAATACACCTATACTGTTTGAACATTGGTGAGACATATTAAAACCAATTAAAACCAATTTCTGACTTTATTAGGCAACAAAGATACATGTACATGTGTAATGCAGTCAAACACCTATGAGGGACATGCAGGGGTTCGCAGTCCACAAAAATATGCCCATTATATGAGCAGCTGTGACATACATATATATATATATATATATATATATATATATATATATATATATATATATATATATGAGAGTATCCCATCACCATTAGGCTTTTTCATAGGTTCATAATAAAATATACAAATCTATATAGACATGTATATAAATCGGACTTTAGTTATAATCAAGAAAAACAGTTTGGATGTACAATTGGAGTATTTTTTTCTTTTTTATTTCATTCAGAATGACAGTATTCTTATATTTGAAACTGGTATAAAAATAGTGTTATTCCCTCTTATTCCCAAACTCCTTGATTTCAGTTTACTTATAGGTAACGGGGCCCCGAGTGGCCAAGTGGTCTAAAGCGCTGATCGTTACGGATCACTGCCATCTCACCTCTGTCTGCGTGAGTTCGAGTCCAGGCTCGGCTAACGTGGGTACGTGAGAAAGCCTGCCAGTAGCTTCTCGTGGGTCGGTGGTTCTTCCTGGGGTTTTCCAGGGTTCTTCCTCCACCATTAATACTGGCCGCCATGTATAGCCTATCTAGTGCTGAAAAATGGCGTTAAACCCTATAACAACAACAACAACAACAACTTATAGGTAACAACAGTTATTGGGATAAAAGAAATAAATTGCTAGTATACATAGTTTTGTAAAATGGATTTTTTTTTTTACATTTATGGAAAATTGCAAGTACTATGTTTTATAGATGTTTTCAGATGGCAAAAAATAATTTATTGTTTCTCTGCCTGTAAACATCCCAAAATGATTACAGGTCTTTGCTGTAAACAACCAGATCACAAATTTGCATTTAAGATTTAAATTGTCAAAAAATTGGGTTACCATGTTCAACTGTTCATTAGCTCACTGTCACTTAATGTAACTAATAACATTTGTTTAAGACTATATTACTTCCCTGTAGGTAGAACATCTCTGGTAAAAATCAAAGAAGAATATGCAGCCCTTTATTCAAAGACAACGTAATGGATAAATCTTGTGTAAATTAGGCAGTTTAGCCTCCAGCCTTATGCACTGTAAATGTGTAAACAAGATTTTTGTAAAATGAAACTTAACTTTAAATATAATGGTTTTGTTTTTTTAATAAAGATGATGTCGTCTTCTAATGCCTTTATGATTATGATTTATGTATCTAAAGTTGAGTTTAAAATATTTTTAAATCGTTGAAAGAAGTATTCTTTTTGTGAGTGTCAGGTAAACATTGTTCTCTGTATCTTTAACACATGTAACTTGTCAAGGCTATTTCCAATAACATGTAAGCTATTCACAGCTTTCTGAAAGTGAAATTTGTCTATCTCTCTTGTCTTATCACTGTAGATCTACGTTTGTGTCCATGGGAATCAGTCCATAAATAAAATTGTTTTAAAATGATGCCCAAAACTTACAAGGCATGAAAATATTATTTTGGTACAAAAATCTTGGTGTCTACAAACAAATAGTGTACAGAAAATACAGAAATTCATAACCATACCTACCTTATAAACATGACTGTAACATCATGCTGATATATATATATATATATATATATATATATATATATATATATATATATATATATATATCCTGGATATAATGATGTCCAATAGGGAGGTGTCCATTAAATGATGTTAGAGGTATCACTTTGGTTATTTTAAAAAAACCCACCATATTGAAACAAGCTAATCCTTTGGATTCCAATGTACTCATTACATTTGGGGACTATAGTCTGATTCAGTATCAATCAATCAGAATCTTTACCCACCCTGTAAATGTATTCCTTTACAAGAGTATAGTACATATAATATTTTACTAATATGATTAGGTTTACAAATAGAGTCCTTGAAGTACCTTATGTATATGCTTATAAGTCAAGTCAAACTGTAAACAACAAAGATCCTGATCTGCCATATCATAATGTGTCTGCAGATCAAGGCCTATATTGTTTGTTGTAATGATTACTCCTGACAATCTGCACACAACCAGTACTGCCTGCGCATATATGCTGGCAGATCTAGGTCTGTACAGTTTGCAGTTGGACTTGTCTTACAAGCAAGTATATACAACATATTTACCTAGTACACCAGTCTGATGGCTTCCCATGTCAGTATATATGACCAATGTGATTAATGTTTGTGATATTGTAAGCAACCTTGTGGTGACTTTTTATGTTGATGATTGTCATTGCATGTTTTTGTCTCTGTGTCAGCATGTCAGGTCAAGGGCCAAGTCTTTCACAGACATATCCATGTCGGAGAAACAAAAGAAAAAGATCAACAGCAAGGTAGACTTGTTTGTATTGCACTGCTGTGATGAAGGAGTTTTAATGCTACTAGCTTAATCTGCAAGCTAATTTTCTTACTGTATAGCAACATATTTTACACTATGCTTGTAAAACTGGGTTCAGATGTGATAAAACACTTAAATCAACAAAATTACACTGGTGAGTCATCTTTGCATATTTTGCAAGTCTTAGTGAAATTTACAATTTTTTTGAATAGCTCATTACAGCCTAGCTTATGTGTACATTAGTTTATTGCTGCAAAATGTTTAGATTCTCTATTCTGAAGGACACACCAAGGTTTACTCATTTAATGATAAGTTAATTAAAATTTGGATACATGTTACTTCCAAATATTAAGAACTTGTAAGCTATTCAAGACTTATTATTTTTTTGTACTGTGTGATGCATTTACCAATACATTGATTGTTGTATATTGATTGACACTGGTGTTTTTAACAGTACAGGAAATTATACCTAAACAGGTATCAGAAACAGTTTTTCAAATACACTGAATTCATTTACATAAATGTTAAGTTTTCCACACCAACACAATTTTTAGCACTTAATTAATGGATCAGACAAGAAGGGGGGAGAAGGATTCTGTTCTCTCCAAAGAAAGATCTATGTTCATGTGGTCTTTTATGTGATTTGTAGCAACCACAGCATAAAAATACCCAATAATTAAAGTAAATTCAAATCGTACCTTATTTACTTTAGCATAACAAACTTAAAGATATAGATATCTTGGTAATTTGCATTCTAATTTGACAGTCCAGTCCTGATTTGAAATACCCGCAAATATGGAAATCTTTTCTTTCTTTTTAAGTTGAGTATTGCATTCATTTCTTTAGTTATTTGATAACATTAATTTGAATCAAGTACTAAACCTTGGTGGTGGAGAGATTAAGCCCTATCACCATTCACCAAATACTATTCTTGTTGTACTAGATTTTTTAATGCTACCAAAGAGGAATGGAATAATTCATATTACTGCTGTATAAAAGCTTTATGTCTTTTTGTTTAAAATAATTCATTTTATGTTTATTGTTTATAATGTGACAAGATATTTATTTTTAATGACAGGTACAAACTCGCCAACTTCTTTGACATTATCTTCCAGGAATCTGCTTTGATAAAGAACTTAATTATATCATTATAAAGTCATGTACAATTACAGGCAGATGTTTATAAATTACATAATTATTCTTCATTCATAAACATAAATAAGAATGTAAACATGTAAACATATAAACTAAAATTTATTGACTTTTTAATTAGTTTTACTGGCTTAGAATGATTTCAATCCCTCCATGCCTTATGGCATAGTGTCCTTCTCTTTTACCAAAAATGTAGTTTGCATTACTAATAATAGTAGCAACATCACAGTCTTACTAAAATTAGTAACAAAGTATAGTTCCATTGGTCTTTCACATGAGTTTTATATGTCAAGTGACCAACGTAATTTTAAAGTCATTTCTTAGACATGGTAGTAGTTATCTCCCTTGTGTATTGTTTCACTGAAGCTAATACTTTAAACACTGAAGCTAATACTTTAAACATTAGTAGAAATGCTTTTAAAAGGATATCACTATAATTTTTAAAATAATGTTTTAGATTTTGATATAAATTCTCCAGTGACATATACAGAAATTGAAATCTAAATATATATTTTGCAGATTATTTAGAGCAGTATGTTTATATCATAGTGAAAAAAGCCATTAAGAGTTGTGTTCCTTTTTCTGAGTCAGTATTAATTGAACTTTCCCATTTGACAGTATACTGAATACTTTGATTAATATGTTAATGGCTTTGAAATATTTGGCATTTTTATTGTTTACTTTCTGGATTGATATTGACAGTGTAAAATAAAACAAGCTTCTCTCTTTAACAAATCATTGTACAATTTAACTGTTCCTTTCTTGCCAATTTTAGAATGAATCCCTATGTAGTCATTCAGAATCTTGTCTCATCCTATCTTGAACGATATCAACTTTTTTTTGGACGATCAGGATAAACTTTGGGAAAGAATATCTTTTATTAGAACTTGTTCTCATTGTTTTCATTATAAAATTTGGGATGTAGATGAGGAACATTAAATCACCTTTATTTTACAGACTTTGTGACCACACTTTTTTTTTAAAAGGTGGAGCATATTATATTGTGATGTCCATCCATCCGTCTGTCTGTCTGTTACTGATTTCATTTCTGCACAATAACTTAAATTCTCCAACAACTGCATTCACCAAACTTTGTGGATGGGTTGCACTTGGAATAAGGATGAAGCTCTTTAATTTTGGGATCAAAAGGTCAAAGGTCCAGGCAACTGTGGCTGAAAAAGGAAAAATGGTATCTGCACAAAATTTTTATTTCTCAACCATGTACCCTCACCAGTGTTGTGGATAACTTACATGTTGGCTGAGAAAGAAATCTTTCAATTTTGAGTTAAAAACATCAAGGCAAGTTTGACAAGAAGTTGGAAGATGGTTTTTGCATAATAACTTTAATTTGGTAGATCATCATTACCAACATTTGTGAAGAACTTGCACTTAAAGTATGGAAGAAGCTTAGTGCGTTCAGGGTTTAAAAGTCAAAGGTCAAATTCGTTGTACTCAAAGAAAATGATTTTGTAGAGTAATTTTATTTTTTAAATTGAGTTAGACCATTGACCATACTTATAGGGTGATTTGCACTTATGGTATTAAAGAAAGATATATATTCTGGAGTTTAATGGTCAGAGGTCATGACCTTGGTAAGTACCACAATGCAGGCAAAAGTGTTAAGGAGTTCAGTCCCATATTTTAGACTTGGCATTTGATATTTAAAGAATTCAATTGCATACTTGAGACTTGGCATTTGGGATTCTAATTTCAACAAATGCAGAAATTCTGCTTTGCGTAGTCCTCACTGCAAACTGTTATTGTTCACTCAGACAAAAAGTAGACAAGCAAGACCAAAAAGGACAAAGAAAAATTCTAAGAAAGAATCAGAAGATTTCATGTCAGACAATGTCAGTGCATTGGTATGTGTACACCAGTGGTTTTCATTTGTCTCTTTACATTCCATATTGGTCCTCTGTATTGGAATAGTATATTGGACTTATGTACTGGATTTCCATACTGGACCTATGTATTGGACTTTCATATTGGACCTCCATATTGAAATTATGTAAATCATATTTTTTAAATTTTTTTGGAAATAGGAGGCATACTGGTATGTTTTCATTTTGAAAAACAACCAAAATACATGGTTGTATGTTTCACTTCAGTATGCCATGTCTGGTTTGTTTAGCATGATTCATATTTTTATTATTACTGAAATTGTGTATATAGTATTAATTAGGAAGTATGCTGTGTATATATGATCATTAGCAACATAATGCATAGTAATGCTTGCAGTCTTAATTTGACTATAATGTCTCTTCCACTCGCATCATTTATCATATTCTTCATTTTCAGCTTTTAACTTTAATGGTGTTTGTCTTCTTCTCAGTATTTTCAGAGTAGCAGTAGTACCATATATACTCGCTTGTAAGATGAGTCCAACTGCAAACTGCACACACCCAAATCTGCCAGTGCATTATGCATGGGTAGATCTGCGACTGTTCAGTTTGTTTGGAGGTATCAGTAGAACTTACAGGGCTGGTCCATTGGGTTGAAAGTCAAGGACAGGACAGGGTCGTTGCGCACTCAATCTTGTCCGAGGGGCCAGGCCACTGACTCTTTATGTAGCTGTGGAGCTCTACAGACAATGTCACACACTGTGAACAACTGTCCACTGACAAAGTTCCCTGGTGGACTGCAGGCTTTGCACGATGATGATGATGATGCTGTTAAATTTCTTGGCATGCACTGCACATGATAAATACATAAATAAATCAGTAGAGCAAACAACATAGACCCTGATCTGCAGGCGCATTATGCTGTGGCAGATAAGGATCTGGGGGGGGGGTGTTGCAGTTTGATTCAACTTGTAACTGAGTATATACAGTAGTGACACTTAGTTTTAGAAAGAAACACTTGATGAAGAAAGTTCGTACAGTTGTCGTGTGTTTGTCTTTACATGCTTGCTTTCAATTCATCACATAAGCATAAATCTCATTTATGATACATTTGCTACCACAATTAGAGACTATAACTTGATATTTACAATAATAATTTTAACTTTTATTTATTTCAGTTGAACAAAAATAGGCGACAATTAAAATAATAGCCATTTCAAGAATAATTGTCATAACAGATGATGTTATGACAGGGAGTGAGGTGATGTCAGACATGACATCTTAAGTTAATTTCAAATAAATGCTTTAAAAAAATGAAGAATGGAAGAGAACAAGATGAATTTATAAATCATACATGGAAAAATGCTTTGTATTATGTGTCATAAATGCTTGAGCAAGTCCTGGGGACATTCTTAAACCCAAAACTGCCAGTGTCCACTCAAATTTAGCTCATCTCCCTATTTTGATCTTTGTAGGGGGACAGAGGTACTTAAAATGCAGCCGCCGCCCCCCCCCCGCCCGCAGTATGCCAAATATTTTCAAAAATCTATTTCTATCACTGCAAACATTTCTTATTGGGATGGTACGTATGTGATGGTTGAATGATATGTATGTACTCGATGATTGGAATGGCACCAGTATGTATGTATTTCATGATTGGAATGGTACCAGTATGTATGTACTTGATGATTGGAATGGTACTGGTATGTATGTACTTGATGATTGAATGGTACCAGTATGTATGTACTTGATGATTGGAATGGCACCAGTATTATGTACTTGATGATTGGAATGGTACCACTATGTATGTACTTTTGATTTGAATGGCACCGGTATGTATGTACTTGATGATTGAAATGGTACCAGTATGTATGTACTTGATGATTGAAATGGTACTGGTATGTATGTACTTGATGATTGGAATGGCACCAGTATGTATGTACTCGATGATTGGAATGGTACTGGTATCTATGTATTTCATGATTGGAATGGTACTGGTATGCATGTACTTGATGATTGGAATGGTACCAGTTTGTATGTACTTGATGATTGGAATGATACCAACATGAATGTACTTGATGGTTGGAATGGTACCAGTATGTATGTATTTGATGATTGGAATGGTACCAGTATGTATGTACTTGATGATTGGAATGGCACCAGTATGTATGTACTCGATGATTGGAATGGTACCAGTATCTATGTATTTGATGATTGGAATGGTACCAGTATGTATGTACCTGATGATTGGAATGGCACCAGTATGTATGTACTCGATGATTGGAATGGTACTGGTATCTATGTATTTCATGATTGGAATGGTACTGGTATGCATGTACTTGATGATTGGAATGGTACCAGTTTGTATGTACTTGATGATTGGAATGATACCAACATGAATGTACTTGATGGTTGGAATGGTACCAGTATGTATGTATTTGATGATTGGAATGGTACCAGTATGTATGTACTTGATGATTGGAATGGCACCAGTATGTATGTACTCGATGATTGGAATGGTACCAGTATCTATGTATTTGATGATTGGAATGGTACCAGTATGTATGTACCTGATGATTGGAATGGCACCAGTATGTATGTACTCGATGATTGGAATGGTACCAGTATTGTGCTTGATGATTTGAATGGTACCTGTATGTATGTACTTGATGATTGAATGGTACCAGTATGTATGTACTTGATGATTGAATGGTACCAGTATGTATGTATTTGATGATTGGAATGATACCAGTGTGGATGTACTTGATGATTGAATGGTACCAGTATGTATGTATTTGATGATTGAATGGTATGAGTATGTATGTACTTGATGATTGAATGGTACCAGTATGTATGTATTTGATGATTGGAATGGTACCAATATGTATGTACTTGATGATTGAATGGTACCAGTATGTATGTACTTGATGATTGAATGGTACCAGTATGTATGTACTCATGATTGGAATGGTACTGGTATGCAAGTGCTTGATGATTGGAATGGTACCAGTATGTATATACTTGATGATTGAATGGTACCAATATGTATGTACTTGATGATTTGAATGGTACCAGTATGTATGTACTTGATGATTGAATGGTACCAATATGTATGTACTCATGATTGGAATAGTACTGGTATGCATGTACTTGATGATTGGAATGGTACCAGTATGTATGTACTTGATGGTTGAATGGTACCAGTATGTATGTACTTGATGATTTGAATGGTATGCATTTACTTTACTTTGGGACCACATGTGTACTTGATGGTGATGGTGTGTCTGTACTTTATCATTGGAATAGTATGTGTGTACTTGTTGTTTGTGATGGTGAGTGTGTACTTTATCATTGGAATAGTATGTGTGTACTTGTTGTTTGTGATGGTGTGTCTGTACTTTATCATTTGAATAGTATGTGTGTACTAGTTGTTTGTGATGGTGTGTTAGTACTTTATCATTTGAATAGTATGTGTGTACATATTGTTTGTGATGGTGTGTATGTACTTCATCATTGGAATAGTATGTGTGTACTTATTGTTTGTGATGGTGTGTATGTACTTTATCATTGGAATAGTATGTGTGTACTTATTGTTTGTGATGGTGTGTATGTACTTTATCATTGGAATAGTATGTGTGTACTTATTGTTTGTGATGGTGTGTATGTACTTTATCATTGGGATAGTATGTGTGTACTTGTTGATTGAGATGGTATATATGTACTTTATGATTGGGAAGGCATATATGTACTTTATGGTTGTGACAGTATCTATGCATGAGATCATTGGGATGGTGTGAATGTGCTAATTGATTGGGATGGTATAAATGTACTAGTTGATTGGGATGGGTATAAATTTACTTGTTGATTGGGATGGTATAAATGTACTAGTTGATTGGGATGGTATAAATGTACTAGTTGCTTGGGATGATATAAATGTACTAGTTGCTTGGGATGGTATAAATGAACTTGTTGCTTGGGATGGTATAAATGTACTTGTTGATTGGGAAATGTACTAGTTGATTGGGATGGTATAAATGGACTTGTTGATTGGGATGATATAAATGTACTAGTTGCTTGGGATGGTATAAATGTACTAGTTGCTTGGGATGATATAAATGTACTAGTTGCTTGGGATGGTATAAATTAACTAGTTGCTTGGGATGGTATAAATGTACTAGTTGCTTGGGATGGTATAAATGTACTAGTTGATTGGGATGATATAAATGTACTTGTTGATTGGGATGGTATAAATGTACTAGTTGCTTGGGATGATATAAATGTACTAGTTGCTTGGGATGGTATAAATTAACTAGTTGCTTGGGATGGTATAAATGTACTAGTTGCTTGGGATGGTATAAATGTACTAGTTGATTGGGATGATATAAATGTACTTGTTGATTGGGAAATGTACTGGTTGATTGGGATGGTATATATGGACTTATTGATTGGGATGAGATAAATGTACTAGTTGCTTGGGGTGGGTATAAATGTACTTGTTGATTGGGATGGTATAAATGGACTTGTTGATTGGGATGATATAAATGTACTAGTTGATTCGGATGGTATAATGTACAAGTTGATTGGGATGGCATAAATGTATTATTTGCTTGGGATGATATAAATTAACTAGTTGATTGGGATGGTATAAATGTACTTGTTGATTGGGAAATGTACTGGTTGATTGGGATGGTATATATGGACTTGTTGATTGGGATGATATAAATGTACTAGTTGCTTGGGATAGTATAAATGTACTAGTTGATTTGGATGATATAAATGTACTATTTGCTTGGGATGGTATAAATTAACTAGTTGATTAGGATGGTATAAATGTACTTGTTGATTGGGAAGGCATGTATATCTTTCATGATTGGGATGGTGTATATGTATTATATGATTATGACAGCATGTATGTACTTGATTGGAATTGTATGTATGTACTTGATGATTGGAATTGTATGTATGTACTTAATGATTGGAATTGTATGTATGTACTTGATGATTGGAATTGTATGTATGTACTTTCTAATTAGTAGAATGTATGTACTTTAAGTGTAATGTGAATTAAAAGGTGAATGAAATCATATGACCATAAGGAAGCCATTCCTATAATTTCTTGTATAAAATGCGCACTCAGTTACAAACAACATAGACATAAATCTTAGGATTTCAGGTACAAATCAAAGACCCTGAACTGCTGAGTCATCATACAACAGCAGACCTAGGTCTGTGCTGTTTATTGGGGGTGGGGTGGGGGTGGTCATGCTGAAGTAAATGCAGTAAATAACTTTTATGTAGGGACTACATACTTGTGTGTGCTAGAACAGAGGTTAAAACCTCGGACCACAAAGGTCCCAAGTAAGCATCTGACCACATGGCTGTCCAGGTTAATTCAGTGTGAATGACATTCTACCATCTGATCAGAAGATTTTTGCCCATAGTTATCCACTTAAAACCCTGAAATTCAATGAATTTTTGCAAAAACTCAGATCAAATTATTGATATACGCCAATGAATGCATTTATCCTTATGATGGCCTCTCATGGTAGCTCAAGGTCCTTTTTATTTTGACACTTTAAAAAGTATAGCCTACCAACCATATGCCATGTTTTAAGGCCACATGGTATGTTAAGCTGTTTATTACATAAAGATGTGCATTTTTTTAATTTCTTCTTTGTTGAGAGATTGATGGCCACAGTTTTGCTTTTTGTGATTTTCAGACTGACATTTGTATATAAACAACATTATGCAGTTGTCATGAAACATATGGCAGTACTCAGCATATGTAAACTTGTAGAAGAAGAATGAGGTGCCATTTTGGAGACTACTTCTGTTTGTTTTAAGTTCCTTGGGAGTTGTTCCATTCCTAACTGTTCATATCTCCTTGATTTCTTCAGTTACCTTTGCTCAGTACCACTGAGGCATTTTTCATACCATGGTTTGTAATATGATGCAATATGGTTTGTAATATGATGCAGTATGGTTTGTAAACTCCACAGAAACTTAACTAGGCCTTTAAAGATTTGTCATTTTTCTTTTCCTTTTGGAGATATATGGCCCATTGTCTTGAAATTTTTAAATCTACATATGCTATGTACCTTTAATCATTCTAGTAAAGCCATCCATAGACGTATATTTGCCCATAAAACCTATTGGATAGCTGTACTGTGCATTTCTTTATTTCCCTTGATTGTGTCACTTTTACAGAGTTATGACTCTTGTAAACTATAAGTTTGGGTTTATATTACTTTAGTAGGGTCCTTCTTGCTTGTGTCAGTCACTGTTTGTGAATGGGAGCATCAAATAAAATATTAATTGGAGTTTTCTTTTGTTTTTTTTACATCCATGATGATAATTGGAAATGACAAAAATGTTCTGTCACAACAAGTGTCATATAAGTAGGCCAGATTTTGCCAGTAGACCCCCAAAAATATGTATATTTCCTATTACACTTGTTTTAAAATTAGGGTAGGTAGGTAGTTTTTTAAAAAAAACAACATTGTATGTATTATAATGATTAGTATATATGATGTACTAAGCACATAATAATAATAATGACAAGAAGAAGTATAACATCATTGTTTTAAGTGGGTGATTCATCTAGTTGTAATTTGCATTTAGGCCCTCTGTTTAAAAAAACCCCCCAAAATGTCACACATACACATCCCTCTGTGTCTACATTCTTGAAATGACAATATACTATATACACTCACTGACAAGGTTAGTCTACAGTATACTGCACAGACCCAGATATGCTGTCACATAATGCAGCAGCAGACCTAAGTATGTGCAGTTTGTTAGGAGTAATCAATAGAACAAACAACATACCAGTAGACCCTGATCTGCAGGTGTATTATGCAACGGCAGATCAGGATCTTTGTTGTTTGCAGTTTTACTCGACTTACAGGCGAGTAAGTACAGTAAGCTTGCGACACTGGACATGCTTGCACACAAATCTCAAGTATGGTATAACCTTTGGATGGAAGACAGCAGGAAAGTAATTGTGAGCAGTAATATATTTTATTGTCTGAAACTAAAAATTTTATATTATATCTTGGGGTTTTATTAGCTTTACTGGTTACAGACAAGAAGAGCTGATATGGGATGGTCCATCCATCCAATAGCATGAGTTTCTTATTGCCGCTCCCCCTAAACTACTTGGAGAATTTTCAAGAAACTTTATACACAAATTCATCCCAAAGTCCTAGATGAAAATGGTTGTGTTTGGACATCCAACATGGCCATCTCAATGGTCATGTTGAAAATCTTGTCATTGCTACTCTTTGTGAATGAATGCATATAACACCAATTTAGTCGCATCATTTGTTAGTGATAAGTGCTTAGTTGTGATGGAATATGGGCTGGTGTGTGCAGGTAAGGCGATTGGAGCTGTTTACCTGCAGACCTGGGTTCGAATCTCCATAGAGTATGAATTTAAAATTCTCTAACCTGTATGATAGTATTATTTGTATTAAATATTAATTCTGCCTACTATTATAAAGCATTCTTCTATAGAATCCAGGGATAGCACTTTCCAGTCTGTCTGGTGTATGTTTATAATTCTCAATAATTAATTCTATATACCTTGATTTCTTTCATAGGAATCCAGAATGTCTGTGTAGATCAATGAGAATTAATTACTAGGTTGTCATGCGAGTGTGTCTGCTACACACGAGTGCATATAACACCGATTCGGTCGCATCCTTTTTAGGTGGTGCATGCTGAGTTGTGATGGAATATGGGCTGGTGTGTTCAAGCAAGGCATTGGATGCCGTTTACCCACAGAGGGTTCGAATCTCTGTAGAGTACAAATTAAAAATTCTCTATGAGAATGAAAACGTGCTGTTAGTATTAAATTCCTAACAAGATTACTCAAATGTTTGTACATTCCTTACTGATGGAAACAACTGAATTGCCAGGGCAATGAAGAAGTACTGTGGTAGATACCACTGGAAAAATAACACTGTAAACTACTATATTGGTAATACCATGCACATCTAATATATATATATATATATATATATATATATATATATATATATATATATATATATATATATATATATATATATATATATAATGGTGTTGTAAACTATTCTGTATGCAGACAGCTGTGATGATTTTACAGGACTCTTGAATTCTGTTCATGTTTGGTTGTATACATGTACTTCCAAAATTCTTGTAAATATAAATATGTTGAAATTTGTTTCATTTTTTGCAGTTTTTA
Source organism: Megalonaias nervosa (assembly GCA_016617855.1). NCBI lineage: Eukaryota > Metazoa > Mollusca > Bivalvia > Unionida > Unionidae > Megalonaias > Megalonaias nervosa. Next base: position 184,677 of record JAECUM010001952.1, read on the forward strand.
CATCTTTTACAACCTGAAAATTTAAGGGTGACTGATAATTCACCTGATTTTTAGGTTGAATCTTATATTTTGTAAATCTCTTATTTTGACATTTTTGGGCACATGTACAGTCAGGTTAACTGGTTGCATTGTGAAGGGGGAGGAAGACCATGCACATGGGAAACAATAACAGCTGTTAAAAGACAGAGCATGTGGAAATTGAACTTGGCACCTCAGAGTTGCAAGGAAGTCATGATAAACTACTAAGCTATCCATTTCTTTAGATTGTATAATAAACCTGTATTGGCATGCTGTGTGGTTTGAGGTCTGATCTGACCTAGTAATAAAACATCATGACTCTAAATTTAGTAATATTCACACCATTATGCAATACACATATAGTATTGAACAAATACCATGATTATTGATTTATTATTATTACACTGTTTCTGCACTAAGAAAAAAACAACATATACCCAGATCTGCTAGCGCATTATGCGGTGGCAGTTCAGGGTTTATGTTTTTTGCTGTATGTACTTGCTAATAAGTCAACTCCAACCGCAAACTGCACAGACCCAGCTCTGCCATCACATAATGAAGTGGCAGATCTGGGTCTGTGCAGTTTGTTTGGACTAATCAGTAGAACAAACATCACAGACCCTAATCTGCAGGTGCATTATGACATGGCAGATCAGGATCTTTGTTCTTTGCAGTTTGCCTTGTCTTATAAGTGAGTAGATATGGTATTTACAGTAATTAAATTTTTTAGCAATATTTATCAGTACTATAATCAGCTCATAATGGGTGGGGGGGCTGCCATTATAGTGGCACTGAAGTAATTTATTTGCAGAAACAGTTACTCCAATACATTTTTGAAATGAAGTTCTTCTCTGTACATCAGAATAATAACAATCCAAGTACATGTACTGTACATACTTGCTTTTCAAATTGAATCCAACTGCAAACAACATAGTGCAGCCCAAATTCATAGATAAATCAGAATGCATTCTTTAGCTTACATTCAGTATGCGAAGAAGACAGTGTAATGAGTACCATATATACTCACTTATAAGACTAGTCAAACTGCAAACTGCACAGACCCAGACATGCCATCACATAGGAATAATCAGTAGAACAAACAAAAAAGCAGGTACATTATGCTATATCAGATCAGGATCATTATTGTTATCTATTTGACTAGACTTTAAGAATATGCTACACCTGATGAAATGATAACTGGTTATATTTCTTTCAGCTTCATCATCTGGTCATTTTGAATTTACATTGTTCATTAAGCATGTTTGCCTTTGTTGTCAACTGGTTACCAACAGATTGTGGGTGAACTATTCTACCAAAACAACTGTAAACAGAACCTCTTCCTGCAACATATGTTGGCATTTTTATTTCTAATAATATCATTTCTTATCAGATATGTTAATATTTGATGATTTTTGCATGGGTTCAGATTTATTCAATACCTAAAAATGAATCTGCTGCTGTGTGAAAAAAATGGACCAGTGACGCAATATTAAAATGAAGGAGAGTTATTATTATTATTATTATTATTATTATTATTATTATTATTATATTTTTTTTACTATTATTATTATTGGATATACAGAAATGTGGATTAATGTATTTAAATGTCGCTAATTTTTGCCTGTTGTTTGTATTTCAGTCTGGACTCTATAACCCTCCCATAGATCGACCAGGACTTCTCAGCCAATAGTAAGTAGTGATTTTTTTTATGCGCATGGATTGTGCATAGAAAGAAATAGTTGACTGCGTAGGGGAGGATGTACTACAGTACAAGACACATTGGTACACATCACTTGTGAGCTGAATCTAGCATTTAATTCAAAACCTTATACAAGTTGTGAAGCCCTTCAGTGCTTTACATTCTTAAATGTTATTGAATCAATGTTACCTTTTGCCTCGAGTACAGTTCCAGAAAATTTTGTGAGCTTTTGATATCTTTTATGCTGACAATGTGATGGTAATTTACTGTTATACCGTATATTAATTCTCAGCTCAGTGCAGCCATTTGACTGTTCATTTCCAGACCATTACAGCACATGATGCACATAGGAAAGATTCACCAGTAAGATTTAAATTAGGTCCCATTAATAAATGATGTGTTTGATTTGTACTACATTTATTTCATGTCAGAATGTAGATGATTCCCTCAAATGTTTTCACAGTTCTTTAGTAAATTCAGATGGGGTTATGACCTTTTGACCTTCATTTGACTCAGTTCCACTGTGGTATTGCCATGCTTGTGCCCTGCAATGTAAAGTCTTGCTCTGCATCAGCAGCATGGGCGCCCGCAGGATTTTTTGCAAGGGGGGGGTCAGGATTTTCAGGGGGGGTCAGTCAGTTACGGCAGGGAGAGTTAGTATAAGAAGCAGTCTGAAACTAAAGCTAATATTTATTAAGCATTTTGAACAGAATCTTGTGACATATTTTCAGCTTCATTTGCATGATTAAACTTGTCAGAATTTATATTTATATATATTTGCAGTATGATTTCCAGGGGGGGTCATGTGACCCCCTTTGACCCATGCTGCGGGCGCCCATGATCAGCAGTTCAGGAATTGACATTGGTACACGTGTACATTCATTTCCTGTATACGTTCATATGTTGTATATATTCAATCTGGTATACAATCCTATCCTTTATATATTCATTTCTGTTATACATTCTTTTCCGGTATACATTCATATACAGTATAGCTCCATTTATCTAACTTCCATTTATCTTATCTGCTGTTTTGATACAAGGCCAGTGATGGGTGAAATGGTTTATGATTTACAGTCAGACTTGCATTCAAAAGCCCACTTGTGTTAAACAATCACATAGGTGTCAACCCTTTGAGATGAAAACCTGTATGCCAGACCAATAAAAACCTTACAAAGACCAAAAAAACCTTACATGAAAAAATGTATTCATACATTGTATAAGATCAACAGTTTTAAAACAACAAATGCTATACACAAAGTATTTTTGCACATATTTACATAATTATTTACATTTCTGAAACTTTATTTCATTCGTTTTACTTACAACATTATCATCTTCCTGCTTTGGCTGAGCAAAAAGAAGCTTTTGTTGGATGCTCCCTTCCTCATTTTAAAATTTCTTTCGTGCAGTTTTGTACTGAAGTGTTCCTCCAGATCATATATGCCCGACGCCACCACTTTAATGTCTTTACTGCATATTTTACAAAAAGCATGGGAAGATCCTAACTTGGATACATCTACAATGCCAGGGAAGACTTTAATCTAGTCAGTCTGAAGCTTGCCATGACCTCTGTCAGTGTCTTCAAGCTTGCGTTTCTTTGAGTTAGGCTCAGCCATTTGATGGATAGAATATTTCAACTATATGAAATTTTTGTTAAAAATTTTTAGATTTGACATGTGATATAGGAAGATCTCCCGATTACAAATGTGTTATGAATTTATATATTTCCACATAAACCTCAAGATAATATGCCAGGAACTATCCAAAAACAGAAATCTAGAAATAAAAAAAAATTGACAAAGTAGCAGTCCAGAAGTTTATACCTCATAAGCTGTTGATCATTTCTATTTAAAATGTGTATCTGGTGTTTGAAAAGTTATGAATTTGCTATATGGTGTGCTGATTTTGGTCACAAACTTGATATAAATTGGCATTGTTACATATTTTCAAGCCACAAGAATGATGTCACTTGTTATCTGTACTACTTCCGTCATTATGGCAATGCATCTTCCTGTTTGCATTACGTGTCTGACAAACTTAATTCAAAACTATGACAGCACAATAAAATGCTGGTGCTAAATTCAGCAGACTATTTATTTTTAATTAGTAAATTGTTAAAAATTTTAATAAATCGACTTTATCTTCACACAGAAAAGTCGGACGAATTACGGTTACACCAACATGACTGCCACACTATGCAGAGTATGAAAATTGATGTAAACTTTATGCATTTGATAGTAATAAGTATAAATAATAAAATAAGAAAACATACTTACTACACAGGTAGTTAGTCAATATTAGAAATCCGAGTGAGCATCAAATTTCAGAGCGATAAACGACAAGATCTTCACACAAAAGAGTTGAACCTTGAATGAAACTCGTTTCATTATCTAATGAAAAGCGCGGTTTTGATTATGATTCAGTTGGTTGTTTTGGGCCACCCTGATCTTGTTGAATTCTTGTTCTAAAAAAAAATTATGCCCAGAGTCTCAGATGCACACAAAACAAAAACAAAAATTTAAAAAAAAAATAAAATAAAATTTTGTACGAAAGAAAGTACAAAACGGTTGTACGGCCTTACACTGATGAAAAAGGAAAAAACCGTACAAGTTGACACCTATGCAGTCACCTAGTGTGAAGCAATCAGCGGACTTAAACAGTCCAATTTTTCACAACCCCATGAACCAGCTTGCTGGAAAAGTGAAGATCTTTAGAGGTCATTTGTTGCAGATTTTACCCACAAGCACAACAGATGTTGACCATTGATCATTTAAAAAAATGTAAGCACTCATTCGTGATAGTTGTTTACTTCCTACAGCATTAATTCCCTTACACCTGTGGGAATGGGGTTGTGGTTTTTGCCCCTAATTGTTAATAACAAGTAATTCACTGTAGTCACTTGCTGGCTGTAATGTATCATAAAAAATCATTGAACTGACGGTCTAAGTAATTCAAATTTTTAGTGAAAATTTTTAGTGGTAAAATGAATATAATGTTGTGTTAAAATTGCTAGCATTGTATGGAAATTGCTAGTGTTACATTAAAAGGAGTTTGTGTGAATGTGCTTCAAATACTTTTTTTGGTTCCCAGTACAGAAAAGAAACAATTACATGTAATATGTTAAGTCAAATGATAAGGAGGCAATCTGGGATATGTTTTAGTTTAGCCAAAGTCTTCCCTGCCGCTATGATGGCAACTACAAGAAATGTGGGAGGACAGGTTTTTTGGAAATGTCTGCCCTATTACAGATAAAAGATCCATATGTACAGATAAATGAACATCTAAAAAATATACACTTTTGGTTTTAAAAAATGCTGATACATGTTTGCAGTGCATGATGTTAAAATTACTGGGTGTTGTTAGGTGTTGTGCATGTTACCACATACACTTGTTTATAAGTCAGGTCCAACTGTAAACTGCATTGACCCAGATCTGCATTTGCATAATGCATTCTGTTAGGAATAATCATTAGAACAAACAATGTATCCCTTGTCTGCAAGAGCTTTATATATGACAGCAGATCAGGGTCTTCATTTTTTGCAGTTGGACTTGACTTGTATGTACTTACTATTATTAACACATATGTACAGAAAGATGATGTTGCAAAGTAAAGACCCAGATTTTCTTCTTCAGGAGATAATTAATCCAGTCATTGGATGCTTAATGTACAATTAATAGAAGAAGGTACCATATATACTCACTTATAAGTAAAGTCAAACTGCAAAGAACTAAGATTATCTGCCATAGCATGATATGCCTGCAAATCAGGGTCTGTGTTGTTTCTAACAAACTGCATGAACCCAGATCTGCTGGCACATTATGTGATGGCAGATCTAGGTTAGTGCAGTTTGCAGTTGAACTTGACTTATAAATGATAATATATAGTAAATGTTAATTTTGGAGAACCATTTATGTTGTAATATACTCAAGTAATGAGAGTGTATAGCAGCACAGACACTAGTCAAACAATGCTAATGATAGTGCAAGTCTGAACATTTGCGCTAGTGCTCATTTTTTATGGATCCTCTCATAGATTGGTCAGCTAGTGGTAACCAGACATTACCTTGTAATGGCCAGAGATAATGACCAAGTTGAAAAAAATGTTCAATGATCATAGCTAAGGGGTTAAGTGACCATATCTTAATGTTACTCCCATGGTGTTTGTACATGTGCATGATGAGGATTTGGGAGCTGGTTGGTCATCAGTTCCATAAAGCATAGATTATTAAGCTCTAGCTGACTGTAAATAATAATATTTTAGGGTCATTAAATTTGAGTAACTCTCTAATCATAGCATATTAGTGACAACATTTTAGAGAATTAATGTGGTCAAGTAAGTTTATGGTATGATCCTTCTTGTGGCATTTATCCATTCACCGTTGTTATTAATAACTTGTCCTTGAAAGCCACTCAACAGAATTTTATCCAGCTTTTGGGTTACACAGAGATTTCCCCATTGTAGAAAAATTTCAAAGTTTTAAAAATTATTTTAGAATACAGAATACATAAATTTCACTAAAGCAGTTTAAATTAAATTAGCAGAAATAATACATCTTAGGGATTAAATTGAACAATCTCTTATTAAAATATGAACAAACATATAAAATATAAATATGACAAGTAATACTTTAAGTAGGTAAAAATAGCTTGTGGGTAAGTTGAGTTCAGAAAACAATGTAGTTTGTGCAGTGTTGCAAAACATTTTCTATATTGCATAATCCTGGCTTCAATCTTATTGCCTGGGCTGATTCCCAGGCCAGGCCAGGCCAGGTTAGATGCTGTGCTATGCCCATAGGCAATACACTCTGCTATTATTGCCAAGCGAAACTAATTTAAAAGCCTCGTGTTGCAAAGCTTCTTAAAATGCCCAAACACCAAAATGATGCCATGCATTTCTGATGCACACCGATCATTGCTTTAATTATCCAACAAAAACTAGTTCAAGCAACTAGACACCTGAAAATGGTATTGCATATTAAAGGGCCTAGAATATTTTTTATATGTTATTAAATGTACACGTATTTGCATTATTATATGTTATTGCACGTACATGTATTTAATGCCTTAGACACAAATTATTTTAAAGTGTTATTTTATATTTTTAGTTTCAGTAAGAGGAATAAAAAATAACCTAATACACTTTTCTACAGAATCACATCCAAATCTAATTTTAGCAAAGAGACCGATTGTCTTACCCCCAAAAAGTTATGAGAAACTCAGTATCCCCAATCCAGGCTCATCCAACCTGAACCTGTGTGGTCATGAGTTCAGTGCCTTTACCACTGAGCCACCACAACTACTTTCTACTGATCATTCATGAAAAACAACATAGACCACGAACTGCCCATGTGTTATGCAACATCAGTTCTGAATCTGTATAGTTTATAACTGGACTTGTAAGCAAGTATAGATAGTACTGTATCACCAGTCTTTGGATTGATAATCGTTGATTTTATTGATGTTGTAAAATAATAGAACTAGGTGCAGTGGGCTTGGTTCGGTTAACTTGAGCAAAACACCAAAGACTTTATGTTTCTTGGGAATGGATAAGAAGTGTTGATAGTTTTATTTATGAAGTTTTTACTGTATTTATTCAATACCTAATTTTGGCTCCTGAATATTCATCAGAAATGATGCTCTTATGATGATCAGATTGATATGCTGTATATACTTGCTTGTAAGTTGCATCCAACTTCAAAGCACATAGACCAAGATAATGTGACAGCAGATCAGGGTCTCTGTTGTTTGCAGTTGAACCTGACTTGTAACTGTAAACAGTTAAATTTTTTGGTCCTTCTATGCTGCAGTCTGGTTTTCATAGTAATAATACAAATCAGTGACCACATGTATATGTTCTACATGAAAAGTTTAGTAGTTCAGTTGGTAGGGCATTGGACTTGTATTATCCAAGGGTTGTGGGTTTGATACCCATCCAGGCCAGGCCATCAGCTGCCTTGACATAGCCAATAATGTGATAAAGGTTCTGTAAAAAACCAACACAGTAAACCTACATGAAAAACAACCAGAATTACTTAACATGTACAAGTTTTTGAATGAAATTAATGTTTGTTTTTTTTTTTATTTCTCATTACAAGAGGAAATGACACCTGTTTCCTCAGTAATGGATAATTACATAATATTTGTGAGTTGTTTGAAATATTTATTGTTGTATATTAACATGTCACTAATAATGACATAAACTTTAATTCACAAGAAAAATTAATTACTGTTGTAAAAGTTTCAGAATGTTTACAGCACACTTGTATGTTTACTGCACACTTGTATGATTTAACAATCAACTTAAATGTGCAGAGAATTCTATGATGATGCAATTTACTTGTATCTACCTCTGTTTGCCTTGTATTCAAAATACCCCATATTTAATAAAAGCAAAACTTGCTTACTGGCCATTTTTTAGTCAATTCCTGTTGGATACTGTAGTCACCACCCCAGAAATTGGTAGTACACCTGTGTTTTTGAAACCATTATAGTATATACCAGTGTATGATGGATCAACTCCCAACTACACAGACCCAGATCTGCCATCACATAATGCACTGGCAGATTTGGGTAGGTGCAGTTTGTTAGGACTAATCAGTGGAAAAAAACAACATTGACCATGATCTTCCATTGCGTAATATGCCAGCAGATCAGGGTCAATGTTGTTTGCAGTTGGACCTGACTTACATGCCTGGTAAGAATAGATCTTCTGAGAAAGCCTTAATATATCTCATTTTTATAAATTGATATTCTGTATGATCAGTGAATTGAACACAGGCAGTTGCCAATTCTCCAATTACCATAATAGGTTTACATTTATGGAGTTGCAGGTTTACATTTATGGAGCTGCAGGTTTACATTCATAGAGTTGCAGGTTTACATTTATGGAGTTGCAGGTTTACATTCATAGAGTTGCAGGTTTACATTCACAGAGTTGCAGGTTTACATTCAGTAGGTTGCAGGTTAACATAACCAGATGTACATTCAATGGGTTACAGTTTAATATACTAGGTTTATATTCATTGGGTTGCAGGCTACCTTGCCAGGTTTATATTCATTGGTTGCAGGCTACCTTGCCAGGTTTATATTCATTGGGTTGCAGGCTACCTTGCCAGGTTTATATTCATTAGGTTGCAGGCTACCTTGCTAGGTTTATATTCAGTGAGTTGCAGGTTAACATACAGGTTCACATCCATTGGTTTGCAGATTAACATATTAAGTTGTTTACATTCAGTGGGTTGCAGTTTAACATAGAAGGTTTACGTTCAGTGGGTTGCAGGTTAACATACCAGGTTTACATTCATTGGTTTGCAGGTCAACAAATCAGGTTGTTTACATTCAATGGGTCGCAGTTTAACATAGAAGGCTTACATACATTAAGTTGCAGTTTAGCGTAGAAGGTTTACATCCAGTGGGTTGCATATTAACATACCAGGATTACATTCAGTGGGTTGCAGTTTAACATAGAAAAACATAGAAGGTTTACATTCAGTGGGTTGCAGTTTAACATAGAAGGCTTACATTCAGTGGGTTGCAAGTTAACATATCAGGTTGTTTACAAGCAGTGGGTTGCAGTTTAACATAAAAGGTTTACATTCAGTAGGTTGCAGGCTAACATACCAGGTTGTTAACAGTCAGTGGGTTACAGTTTAACATAAAAGGTTTACATTCAGTAGGTTGCAGGCACACATCCTGCTCAGACTACACTCCCATTGCCTTTGCACATGATAGTTTTTCGTGTGCTGTTTTACAATTGAACTCCATTCAACCAACCAATTATTTAATTTTATACATTTTTTCCAAAACTTTTTTTGAACATACTTATACTTAAGTAATGGTGTGTCAGACTCTTAAGAATATAGAGAATAACGTGTCAAATTGAGCTTTTCGAAGTCCTTTCAATTGCAGCTGCAAAATTTAACAAATCTCACCCTTTTTATACAGTGAAACTTGTCTTAACACACATTTCATTATAAAGATCACTTGCTCATATGGGTAACATTTATAAACCTCTAAATTCACCTGTAGTAGTTAAACAAAGGACAGAATTTTTTGGTGCATTGAGTATACTTTATACACTTTGTACAGAATTAGATTTGTTGTAAGAGTTCAACTTTGTGCCTAATTCTGTGGTTCCTTTCATGTCCGATGATAGAGGCTATGGTTTACTCCCCTCCAAACATAAACTCAGAAGTTCAAAAATATTTTGTCTTATTGTTAACATTTGTGCTTTATCTCAACTTGTTTGCATTTTTTCATGTTTGCATAATGTCCATTGGTAATTTGCTCATCGAAGTGGGATTCAAATTTCTGCAGACTTGTGGAAAGTACTAGACTTAGAAAATCTACATGTAGAGATACATGTCATCTAATACATGTATACTGATTATATCTGGCATGTCGTAATTTCATGATCACTATACCAGTTTTCTCCACTATGAATTCTTCCTACACATATTTTTCCCACTTGTATCCAGATGGTTGCACTCTTATTCTGATACAAGTAATATATATATATATACTTCTTAAGTTATGAGTGTTGGCAGTAGAGTTCGGATTTCCATGTTTAGTTTACTGTCATTAGATGGGCAGACAGGTGGGTGTTCATTTATGTTTCGTGACGATAGCTGAAGTTCTAGTGAACTGATTTACAGTAACTTCGTAATTGTGTTCCCCTTAGCCCAAAGAAGAACTGGCTTGCAGATCGGCATTTCCAGTGTCAAAGTTGTTGTCGCTGACAATGCATTTGGCCATTCCATTTCATTTGTGGTGTGGTGTGGAGGTGCATCTTCAAGGTCAAGGTCACTCTTGAGTTCTGTTTTCAGAAAATCTTAGTATTCTCTTGTAGATCTTCAAATCCTTTTTCCCAAATAAGTAGGTTACATTGTCTTTGCTTATCGTCATTTCTTGTACAGATATGGCTGCGTACTGGATGGAAAACAATGCAATTCTTTGGCCAGGAACAAATCCAAAAACTTGGTAAAGATTGGTACATGTGTAATACTCTACAGTGGAAATCATGCTTGTACATGTCCTTTCATGTGTATTCAAATTATACTACAAAAATACATTTACACAAATGACCTTATGTTGGCAGAGTATGATACAATTGATAGTCTGTACTAAATTTAGTATGTAGGCACTGCTATTACAGTCACTAGTCTGTACTAAATTCAGTAAGTAGGTACTGCTATTATAATCACTAGTCTACTAAATTCAGTATGTTGGCATTGCTATTGCAATCACTAGTCTGTACTAAATTCACTATATAGGCACTGCTATTACAGTCACTAGTCTGTACTGAATTCAGTATGTAGGCATTGCTGTTACAATCACTGGTTGGTACTAAATTCAGTATGTAGGCATTGCTATTACAATCACTGGTCAGTACTAAATTCAGTATGTAGGCGCTGCTATTACAATCACTAGTCTGTCCTAAATTCAGAATGTAGGCACTGCTATTACAATCACTAGTCTACCAAATTCAGTATGTTGGCACTGCTGTTAAAATCACTAGTCTGTACTAAATTCACTATATAGGCACTGCTATTACAGTCACGACTCACTAGTCTGTACTAAATTCAGTATGTAGGCACTGCTGTTACAATCACTAGTCAGTACCAAATTCAGTATGTAGCATTATAATCACTAATCTGTACTAAATTCAGTATATAGGTACTGCTATTACAGTCACTAGTCTGTACTAAATTCAGTATGTAGCAACTGCTGTTACAATCACTAGACTACCAAATTCAGTATGTAGGCACTGCTATTACAATCACTAGTCAGTACTAAATTCAGTATGTAGACACTGCTGTTACAATCACTAGTCTGTACTAAATTCAATATGTAGGCACTGCTATTATAATCACTAGTCTGTGCTAAATTCATTATGTACAGCAGGCACTGCTATTACAATCACTAGTATGTAGTAAATTCAGTATATAGGCAGTGAAATAAATAAGATCATTATAATAAATAGCATGGATTAAATTTTCAAATAGATGAAATTTAGAATAGAACACTTAAACTGAGAAAATTCAGAGACTAAGAGAGCAATTCAGTTTATTATATTTTGTTTTTTTTAATTTAAGGTAATTTTTATTTCTTTCTTCTTTGTAATTTTTTCATAAAAATAAGTAGTTTGGTGTTTTACAGCACATTGGCACAAGTAGTTCATGTAGTACTGGAGCAGTTGGAGTACAGTCCCCTGCCTAAGGATATACAATGGTAGCTGACCTGGGTTAATGTGATGGTAGGATTCAAACCCTCACCCATTTGGACTTGAGCCTGGCATGCTAACCAATGAGCTAGCATGGCTTCTGCCATCATTAGTTGCCTCAGATGATGTACAGAAGACTGCATCAGGCTTATTCTGTATTTACTCATCATTGCATTGGGCCTGTTCTATATTTACTTATCATTGCATCGGGTCTATTCTGTATTTACTCATCATTGCATTGGGCCTGTTCTATATTTACTTATCATTGCATCGGGTTTATTCTGTATTTACTCATCATTGCATTGGGCCTGTTCTATATTTACTCATCATTGCATTGGGCCTGTTCTATATTTACTTATCATTGCATCTGGTCTGTTCTGTATTTACTTGTCATTGATTTGAGCCTAATCTGTATTTACTTGGATCAGATTATTCCATATTTATTTATCATTGCTTCGGGTGTGTTCTCTATTTATTTGCCTCAGACTATTCTGCATTTGTTTATGATTGCATCTGGTCAATTCTGTATTTACTTATCATTACATCTGGCCTATTCTGTATTTACTTATCATAGCATATGGTCAATTCCATATTTACTTACCATTACATCTGGCCTGTTCTATTTATTTATCATTGCATTGGGCCTATTCTGTATTTACTTATCACTGCATCAGGCCTATTCTGTATTTACTTATCACTGCATCAGGCCTATTCTGTATTTACTTATCACTGCATTGGGCCTATTCTATATTTACTTATCATTTCATCAGGCCTATTCTGTATTTACTTGCATCAGGCCTATTCTATATTTACTTGCATCAGGCCTATTCTGTATTTGCTTGCATCAGACTATTCTATATTTACTATCACTGCATTGGGCCTATTTCTACATTTACTCATCATTTGTGTTTTAAAGCGTGAGACACTCTTCTCCCTCCTCCCACGCTTGAGAATTGATGACGGTGGCTATGCCTTGTAAAATTTGATGGCAGCCTTTCAAATAGTGGGAGACATTTTCATATTTTCCACCTTTATGAAAACGAAGAAGTCCCATTTAAAATTGTGGACTTTGTTTTCATGTTTCCATCTCAATCCTGGCGCCAAGCAAGATAGTTATTGATCAAATACTTGGCCTCAGGCTTACCACCTATTAGACTTTTCAACAGGAGTACATAAAAGATTTAAACATTCATTGATGTTCCTGTCTGTACATATACATTTCAGGTTAATCTGAACAAATTAGATATCAGCAATACAATAGCTTCTGCTATAAGGGAACTCTTGTTGGCAAAATAGTTTTCATTATTACACAAACTGATGGTTTAATTAGGTATGTCCTGTTTTGACACTTTGTCCAACTTGAAAGTTCCCATGGTCATTGAAGAGGGACATGTTTGAAAAGGACAAATGTTCTTTAAGACATACAAAGGGATTGTGTATTAGTATGTACTTTTGACACTGCCCTACTTTATCTGTCAGCTGCAGAATATAGCATGCCAGCAGATCCAGGGTCTAAGCAGTTAGGTATAACACTACTTAAAAGCCCAGTGGAATAGCTTAGTCCTATATCTGCTGTCATATAGTGTGCTGACAGATCTGGGTTAATGTTGTTCATTCTCCTTTTTATTCCAAGCCAGTAGCATTGGACTTGATCTGCCAGTACATTATCCACCAATAGATAAGGGTTTATGTTGTTCATTTTAAGATAGGTTATACATGCAATGTACAGAACACTTACTATATGTACTTGCTTATAAGTCAGACTGCAAAAATCAAAGATCCTGATCTGCCATAGCATAATGTTTATGCAGAACAGGATCTGTATTGTTTGTTTTACTGATTACTCCTAACATAGTACTGATTACTCCTTGCACAGTCCAGATCTGCTGGTGCTTTGTGCAGTGGCAGATTAGGATCTGTGCTGTTTGCAGCTGGACTAGACTTACAGGCGAGTACATACAGTATGAAGATGAGTCTCCAAGTAATCATATGATGATCCTCAAGGATCAAAGAGTAGGCCATTGATGATCCTCAAGGATCAAAGAGTAGGCCATTGATGATCCTCAAGGATCAAAGAGTAGGCCATTGATGATCCTCAAGGATCAAAGAGTAGGCCATTGTTTTGATGCTGTATTCTCCACTCATTAGAACTATTTCTTCCCATGTATATTCTTCAGATGGTAGATTGAAGTTAGACCACCATATTCACTGAATACTTTAACTTGGTACATCAGAAATTATTATTTGGGTACATTTGGTGAGGTTGAATAATTTCATATTAAACACACATTGGCAGTATTTTAAAAAATAAACAATATTCCAACACATGTATGTACATACTAAAAGAGTTAGCTTCCTTTTGCATATGTTTGGGAGTTATCCATATTGGAGGTGCATGGTGTCTCCCAAAATGGTTGCACAGAATAAAGGATATGTTTGATTTGTTTTTGAGAGTCATAATACCCATTATGCTAAGCCATAAGGAGACATCAGACATGTAGTCATCAGTTCCGAAAAGAATCGTGATGTTCCAGGCATGTTTTGAAGTTCCAGGAATGTTTTGAGTAGCTGCTTCCCTCCCACAAAGCATACCAGGATCAAGAAATATGAACTTAGTATGGAACTCTTCTGCAGGATTTGATGAAAAACAGGATGTGGGCTTATTAAGGCATGTCCAGGTATTACGTTGAATATGAGATATTTTCATATCCTAATGTTTAGGTTGAAAACTAACTCAGTATTTAGTGAGTGGGACATAACTGAACATAATTTATCAATATAAGTTTTTCGATTATTTCTTATTTCAGACAAATTTGATAAATTGTTTTATTGTATGGAATTTTGATTATTAAAACAGGTCAAGGTGGCAGACCATCAGTTAACAAGGCCCTTTATAGTCAGATGTTGTTATGTAATAAATTAAACACAGCCCTGAGGCTTGAGTATGGGCAGGGTCCCTGAAGCTTGAGTGGGGGGGGGGGGCTCTGAAGCTTAAATATGGGCAGGGGGGCCCTTAAGCTTGAGTATGGGAAGGGGGACCCTGAAGTCTCAGTATGGGCAGGGGGTTCTGAAGCATGAGAATTGGGGGTGCTGAAGCTTCAGTATGGGTTGGGGGCCCTGAAGCTTGAGTGTAATAGAGGGGGCTCTGAAACTTGAGTAAGGCAGGGGCCATTGGAATGTAGAATAACAACCTTTGACAGGCAGCTGACGGGTAGCTAGATGACGGTTGGGAGATTTGTCACTTCGCAGCTTGTTAATTTCTGTTTGCACAAAAGTTCTATGTTCCAACATCTCTTACCTAGAGGATAGAGTTCATCCTGTTCTAACTGACAGTAACTTAGGACTGCAAAGCATTATACTCCTTCACATTCATTAAGAAAAATACTAATTTTTATCTGTGCGTCTGTGTGATTTAGATTTTTAATATAGCTTTTAACAATTGTATTCATATTGCTACGATTTCTGCAGTGTGGCAGTTTATAATGATGTCTAGCACTGGGGCATCATGCCGCAGACATGTAGCATCATGTCCCACCCAGTCACATTATTCTGACACCAGTCCGACCAGTCCTAAAACTAACCTCTTAATGCTGAGCGTCTAGCGAGACAGCTGCTTGTACCATTTTTATATGTCTTTGGTATGACTTGGCTGGGGTTCGAACATGCAGCCTCCCACATCTGTGGTGGACACTATAACCACTTTGGCCACAGCTTTAGTAGTTATTCGTGCAGTACTAATTTATTCTCTTTTTTTAAAAAATAGAAATACCATATGTACTTGCTTACAAGCCAGGTCCAACTGCATACAACACAGACCTTGATCTACCATTGCATAATGCACCGGCAGATCAGTTCCTATATTGTTTATTCTACTGATTAATCTTAACAAGAAATGCATAAACCTAGATCTACTATTGTATAATGTGGTGGCAGGTCTTGGTCTATGAAGTTTACAGTTGGATCCAATTTGTGAGCAAGTATATATGGTACATAAACACCCTTCCAACATAAAGCACACAGGTCCATGTTTTGCTTCTTGCCTGTCCATGAGGACTATTAGTTTGATGTATACAACACTTCTGAAGTCATTTTATACTATGCACTGGCCCTTAATCTAAGCAGAACAAACAGCAGTTGAAGAGGTGGTTGTGTTACTACTACTGTATATATTTGCTCGTAAGTTGAGCCCAACTGCAAACTGCAGAGACCCATATCTGCTGCATTATTCAGTGGCATTTTGTTAAGAGTAATCAGAAGGAATAAATGACAAAGACAGTGATGTGCTGGCACATTATGTGATGGTAGATCATGGTCACTGTTGTTTGCAGTTGATTTCTACTTACAAGTGAATATATATGGTATATTTCATTTAACAGCTTCTTGTGACCATTCATTCCAGAAAGTAGTGGACTGTCCTTGAACAACCTTGACACACAGGTGTTGTATTACTGTAATTCACTCATCATTTTTATCATTCATGGATTCTCAGCAAAGTATCTGGAGATTTTTTTTGTTTCTTTTTTGGAGGGCTACAGTGAAAAGGAACACCTGGGACAGTTGGACAGTTGAAAAAGTCTATTGATTTACCTTGATGGATATAAGCTAATTTATATTGCAACATTTCATATAAAGGGAATAATGAACTGGATTCCTTGTTTGTGGATGTGATGGACATTTGGTAGATTGTTAATTTCAGGGGCCATATTGGTGAGTCGGGTGCATGTTTATTTCAGAAGTCTACTGACAGAAGACCATATAAATCTCTAGTTGCAGAACAGCACATTAAAGGCCAGAAATTGTATATCTCTTATGACTTCTAGTAACATAACATCTTAACTGGATGTTGTACTATGTAGACAGCTTTAGCAAGATGAATATTAATAGATGCACAAGAATATAAATTTTACTGTTCAATGACTTTGGGAAATTTTGAATGATTGTGTCTTGTGATTTCTTGGCTCATTAATTTTTGTATTGTACAATGAAGGTGGTATGTAACAATTATTCAGGGATTGTGGGTTGAATTTTTGTTCATTGTTTATTTGCACTGATTTTTAACATACATCTTATATGTGAGGGTATTGGACAAATAAATGCTAACATATCAGAAGGACTTTTACCTGTTCCTGTGATAATAGTGTCCCTGAATAAGTAGAACATCATACATTTGACCTAATAATGTATGATTATGGTGGCATTGTAAGATTATGACAGATATTCAGATTAAAGGGTGGTAGTGTATCAAGTTTGTGACAGGTGTACATGTTAAGTTCAGGAAGCGTTAATGAGTGAAATATTACCTGCATGACTGGGTGAGAGTTGGTCAGCCAACCATGTCTGATGGAAGCATTTGCGTAATTAGCAGCTGACAGCACTAGAGCTAGTTCTCATCCTGTGAGCTGTTACTTCTGAGAAAGAAAAGTCATACATAAGCAATCAGTGGAATTAATGGAATTAATCAGTAATCTCTGCAGGAAAAAAAGGTGGCGGAATACCGTCTGCTTGCAGCTTGGCCTTGTAGAGTGACCTCTGTATATGCAAGGGAATATATAAATAATCCATAGTTGAGTGTCAAACCATCTTATGAGAGTTACTTGATGCTGTGTAACATTAATTCTTGTACTGGGCATATTGGAAGTTGGAAATAGCAAGATAGTGAAGTTCGCATAAAGAATCTTTTTATATTGAGCTATGCTCTCAACATTGCAACATGTGCTAGTTATATATAACTCATTTTAAAGCCCAGTCCTAACAGTAGCAAGTGGTTGGTTGGGCAACCAAGTTATTGTGTATTTACGTGTTCACCTGTCAATGTTTAACACACTTTCTGCATAGACGAGGACTTACATGACTTTTTTTTGTTTAAAAATATCAATATTGTCCAAAAGTATATTTGAATACAGTGTAAATTGTGTTTCCAGTATTCAGACCACATTTTTGCTGAATTAGAATCAGAATCCATGTTATGTATGTGTCATGAGGTATTTTCTGGATATTTGTTTCTTCCAAAACTTCACATTTCCAAAGGTCACAAAGTCAGGGAGATAATGGTCATTCCTTGCTTGTTTTTCTCATACCTTGGGACTATATCCACTGTTCAGGAAATCCTAAAGTAAGGGATTCTAGACTGTAATTAAGTGGTGTGTTGTGTGTTATTCAGGAGAATGGTGATCTCTGATTGACACGCATTGACCTGCCGTACCTGTTATTTCAACTATCACAGAGGTGAGAAGGATCAGTAGAGTTGATTAAGTTACAGCAGTTCTTACCTTACTTAATGACATCAATTCTACATGTATGATTTGTGGCTTGCAGATGTTGGATGTAAGAGTTTTAGGACTTTATGCATCTTTATGTGATGTGAAATTTGTTTGTTCTGGAAGTGATGATATAAATTCATGGAAATAAAATAATGGAACAGTAAAAGTCATTCCACAATGATGCAGTTAATTGACAGACTTTATCGGTAAGTGTTTCTGTACAATAAAAACTTGTTCACTATATTTCATTTTGCAGATTTTTTATATTTATTAACATAAAATAGAGGAGTTTATGTAAATGGGTAATCTGAAGTTATCCTCAGTTCAGCTGAGGTGGAAACTTGGTTTATATCCTTAATACAGTCCTGACTTTAAGGTTTTTTCTTCAAAAATTTCAAAACAAGCTGGAGAGTTTAATTAGGTGTAATGACTGAATTTTCTGTCAAATTCATGGTAAGACAGTCTTACACAGTATTGGATGAGGTCATTATAAAGGAGACAACATACATTAGTACTTGACAATACCATCTTTGTTCATTTATAAGAACTGCAGCCATCTTAGACCCTGATCTGCTGCTGCATAATGTGCAGGCAGATAGGGTCAGTATTGTTTGTCCTACTGATGCATAATGTGCAGGCAGATGGGGTCAGTATTGTTTGTCCTACTGATTGCGCCAAACAAACCACATAGACTCAGATCTGCCAGCACATTATGCAATGGCAGTTCTGGGTCTGTGGAGTTGGATCATACTTATAAGCGAGCATATACGGTACTTAAAGCTGACAAGTTTGTCAAGTGACCAGAACCTTCATACAGAAGTCTCATCAAATGGATTTTTGCACTTGTTTCAGCATTTTTTTTACCTTACTGTTATAATAAATTTCTACAGCAACAATTACTTGAAAAAAAGACACTACATTTAGGACGTTTTGTATTTATTTTTAAATGCATGCATTTGAACAGGATTGAACTCTGATATAAAAGTACTTTATGTAAGTTATGTATATTTAATTTCGATATATATCTCATTACATTAAACAATCAACAATACCACAAATCTTATTAATGTGCAAAGTAAGTTAGTTTGCCTTCATTTTCTCACCAGGCAAAATCTCAGTATCTCTATAGGCTTTTTACTGTGGGAGTCCTGGACCCTAAGTCTAGAGAAATTGACAGTCCTAATAGGAAAACTGGGAGTGCTGGTAAGATTAAAGGGAGTCCATCAGTGGGAGTTAAATCATAATATTCAAGCTAATCAGTAAATTTTTACTTAGTAAAACTCCATCAGTTTTAAATACGACAATTCTTTAGTTCAGTTCCATGTGCAGTAAATTACAGATCTAGGGCTTTTTGTTTTTTCATTTAACCAAAACCTGTTGGAGAAATGTGCATTACCCTTTGGCTGATTGGCAAGTTATTGAGAGTCCACAAGATGCACAGTGTGAGAAAACTGAAAATCCAGGGGCTTGTTATAGAGTCCACAACATGCACAGTGTGAGAAAACTGATGATCCAGGGCTAGTTATTGAGAGTCCACAAGATGCACAGTGTGAGAAAACTGAATCCAGGGCTGGTTATTGAGTCCACAATATGCATAGTGTGAGAAAACTGATATCCAGGGCTAGTTATTGAGAGTCCACAACATGCCGTGTGAGAAAACTGGACATTCAGGGTTAGTTACTGAAAGCTATAGGATGCACACAAAAAAAAACTGAGGATTAACACAATAACCCCTGGCGCCGCATTTCCGCGGCAGGAGGTAGTAGCCTACTTCCGAGCTCTGTAGCATCAAGGTCTTGTATGATACTCTGAAGTGGGTGGTATTATAGAAAGGTAGACAGATGTAGCTTTACAATGATACCAAATAATCTGGATGTTCTAGCTGCACTACAAAATACAGAGGGGAAAACATAATTTGTGGGACCCGAGTTTTTTCCACCCAAAATTTGCCTGAGGTTGGAATCCGATTTTGTGTCCAGATTTTAGACTTTCTGGCTTCAGATCTAAGACAGACCGTCTGAACTGCACACAGACAGGCAAACCTTTGCAAAAAGTAGGATAAGATGGGCATTTGGAATAAAGAGTGGTCTCGATACAAAAATGATGGGTCTGTTAAGCCAAAAAAAAAAAAAGAACTCCAACTTTTACCCTTCTGCTCATGTGTGGGCGAAATAGCCAATTTAAAATGATGTTTCTAACACAACTAGGCATTAGGTTAACCGAAAATCTCTTGGAGGTCGATGTATTAGGATGTATTCAGAAATAGCCCCCATAATGTGTTTCCTACTTGCAGTTCAGGCGAAAACGACAAAAACCTCCAAGGGTTAATGTGTTAAAGCTGAGCACCTGAAGGCCCAGGATGCACTGCAAGCACTTAACCATAACTGTCACCCTGTGCATTATTGTTTGAAATTTGGACCTTAAATCCATTGCTCATGATGTATCTGAACAAACATTACCTCTTAATTAAATCCATCAGTGGTCTTTTATATCATCTGTTAAAATATTGGACATTGCTAAGAAAGATTTATGATTTTCTTGATCACCAAAACCTGTGTTATCTTTCACCCATCATTGTATACATTGCTGATTCAGTGAAGTTTGGGATTGCGTGAAATGATGCATAGCTGATCTTGATAATATACATGCTTTCATTACACATGAACTTGCAGCATTGTCTTTTGAATTGATGCGCAATCAAATGTGCATTGGTGATTGTGATGTCATAAAGGGACCCCCCTCCAAAACTGTCTTTACAGTGTGACGCAGTAGGGTTATATTTTTTTTTAACAAGGATAACTCAGGCTTCACCTTGTCCATTTTAAGACGTAATAGGAAGAGATGTCTTGATGTCGTTTTCTTCCATCTGGGTATAGTTCTACCAGAACAATAACAGTACTAATAGTCTGTGGAATGTCCCGTCTTTCCAAATTTTAAAAAAAAAATTCTGCATCATGATCTGTGAAATTTATCTTTTCTTCCAAAAATGAAAGTTTCCTGTCATTATGTTGTACCCTAATTCATAGCTTTTTACAATAAATCAAATATGACAACAGTTACCAACAATTTTACTCTCCCCCATTTTTATGAGTTGAATATTAGATTGAATGATTTTTTGCTTCATTTTATTGGTGATTCAGCAAGGACTGTCCTAAAAAAAATATTAGTTTTGCTCACAACTTAGTTGGAGACGGAAATGTCTGCTAGTATGGACTGAACCTACAAAGCTGGATTAGTTGAACAAATGTATCAACCACATCAGATCCCTCTGATGTGTCACAATAGTAATGAAACCAGTCAGGGTCCAGGGCTGACTAGATCCCCCCAGCAGATGGGAGGGTGTGCCTCCACATCCTTTCAGTCGCCACTTTGTAACTTATTAATTTAATGACTTTATTTCATAACCATAAAATTCTTTGACCAATGAATTACCCAGATTAAGTTTGCAACCTTCCATACATCCTAATTGCTGTTTACCATTGGTATAACAATTGGAAAGTTTCTTGTTATTTCTGTCTTTAACTTCTGGAGATAACCATACTAAATTTCGGATGTTATATTGTGTACAGTTGATTAGACCTGTTCACTCATTTGTTCAGCAATGTGATAAACTTGGGGATAGAAGCTGTTCATAATATTTCCCCTTTTTACCCAACCAAACTGATATGTGTACATGAACACCAGTCTCTGAATAACCATACTTCTTTTTTATATCAAAATTACTGCTTTAACATTTTTTCAAACAGATGATATAGAACTGGTAAAATTTTATTAATTTAATCGCAATCTGACCCCAGTGTAAAATGTGACTGATTGAGTACAGAAGTTGAATTCCAATTCAATATCCTCAAAATTAGAAACCTGACTAGGGCTCTTTTGACCTCTGTGTGTTTGTGGAGGGGGGGGGGAGCTGGGATTGTCACTCAATAGTTTTGTTTTTCAGTTTCCTGATATTTTTATTATTTCAACACATACAATTGATATAATAAGTTAGTTTTTCACCCAAAAAATAAGCAAGAATATTTTTTACAGCTATTAGGGGATCAGAAATATTATGGCAAAATTCCCAGGCATACCTCTCCCTCCGCAGAAATTAAATGGTCAGTCCCTTACATGACACTATGTGCTCAGATAATTTTATGACTTGGATGCAATGATACTTTTTGAAAGAAAATCTAGCCAGTAAGGTGGAACAGAACATTATTGCTCAGCATAGAATTTTGATAATTATAGTTATTGATGACCATTCAGTTGTGCAGGAGGGACTGTCATAAAGCGAAATTAAGAAACCACTGTGCTGAAATAGACTACGTTTAGGCTGAATGGCAGCTGGTGACAGGTCTAAAACTAAATGTCCCACTGTAAATACTTGCTTATAAGTTGATTCCATCTGCAAACTGCACAGACCCTGATGCATGCTACATTGGCAGATCTGGATCTGTGCAGTTTGTTAGGAATAACCAGTAAAACAGTCAACATAAACTCTAATCTGCTGTCACATTATGCAACTGTAGATCAGGGTCTGTGTTGTTTGCAATTTAACTCGACTGATATGGTACTTATTATTCGAAGCTGTATGTAATGAAAAGGAAAATTTTAATCAGATTTGTGATTATTAAGTATGTGTGAAGTCCTTCTTGTCCTCAAGCAGTTGAAAGAACAAGCACTGGGACTATTTATTTTTCTTACTCTCTCTACCTAGAAATGGATTATTGACCCCGTATGGGATATACCATAAGATGTATTACCTTTTAGCACAAGTTTACAATCTTTAATTTAACCATGGAGTAACTACAGCTTTATTAAAATCTAAACTACTTTATCTGTAAAACTTAAGACACCTATTTTCTTAAAGAAACCATTTTTTTTCTTTAAATTCAGTTAAAGTTTGTTCAGCATGCATTCAGAAAGGGACAAAAGTTTTTTATTTATGTAACCAAAGGAAATGAAGATAAATGTCAGTTTAATAGCAAAGATGGAAACAAAATCAAGAAATTTTCTACATATCCCAAACTGAGATATTTCCAGCCTTACAGGAAAAGAAAAAGTATATATATCTCCATGTTTCATAGTAAATTTTAACTTGTTCCCAGCTTTTTTCTGCCATGAGTTTGCATTTAGAGTGGCTATATGTACGTACTCTGATCTCTGTACATTGATAAGCCGTCTTGAAGTTTATTATATTTGATCAAATTGTTTGGGCCGAGTCATACCAAAGACTTAAAAAAAATGTTACTAACAGCTGCCTCGCTAGGTGCTCAGCATTAAGAGATTAATGTTAGGACTGGTCGGCCTGGTGTCAGGATAATGTGACTGGGTGGGACATCATGCCACATGTCTGCGGCATGATGCCCCAGTGCTATACATCACTATAAACTGTCATACTGCAGACATCATAGCAATATGACTGAAAAATTATTGAAGCTACGTTAAAAATCTAAATCACACACACACACACACACACAAATTGTTTGGTATATTATTATAGCATGCAACTCTAAAACTGTAAGGTCAGTCAGATTAAGGTGGGCTAGAGATACAACAGCTTTTGTGGTCACTGATTAAGGTTGGCTATGATACAATAGATTTTATGGTCAGAGAGTACAGTTGGCTAGAGATACAACAGACTTTGTGGTTGGTGATCAAGGTTGGCTATGTTACCACAGGCTATGTGGTTAGTGATTACAGTTGGCTATGATACAGCATGCTTTGTGGTCAGTGATTAAGGTTGGCTATGATACAACAACTTTATGGTCAGAGAGTAAGGTTGGCTAGAGATACAACAGACTTTGTGGTCAGTGATTAAGGTTGGCGATACCGGTAATACAACAGACTTTGTGGTACGATACTACAGACTTTGTGGCCAGTGATTGCAAGATTAAAAACATATTTATTAGTTGAGGAGGGTACAACAAAGGTAACCTTTCACCTTGGCAAAGCTATCTCAGTAATGCAGTAAGTATTGTATCCATAAATCTTGTCCCTGTGCAACTATCATGCTAATTCCCACTCCAGATTGACATAGCACGTTGTCATGAATGGCTGACCTCAGCTGATCGGCCGCTTGAACATAGCTGAGCATTGTTCATTGATGTGGCATGGCATCCATTACAAGTAATCTATTGCTATTATTCCACTTGTAAACGTTGTTGTTGTTGTTGTTATAGGGTTTAACGCCATTATTCAGCACAAGATAGGCTATACATGGCGGCCAGTATTAATGGTGGAGGAAGAACCCTGGAAAACCCCGGGAAGAACCACCGACCCACGAGAAGCTACTGGCAGGCTTTCTCACGTACCCACGTTAGCCGAGCCTGGACTCGAACTCGGCTAACGTGTAAACATTGTACAACAAGATAAAAATCAGAGATCTTTGGTAAATAATCCAGTAAGAAATGCATCAACAATGGATACAGGAGACATCGACTATTGACAGTCATTGTTTAAAGTCGTACATTACTGTTGAGAGGTTAGCTTTAGGTAATATTTGTCAAGATCTAAATGGTCAACATAAATAGACCTGTGACAAAACATCTTTTCTAGTTATGTTTTTTCTTCTTCGTTGTGTCAAGACGGCTGTAAAATTATGCTCATTACTGAGTCCCATGTTCCGTCACTTCCTAAAGATCGTGAATGCTTGCTTTGATTGAAGTTGCATTTGTCACTGCTTTTTAGTTAATTATTGATGTTTCCTCCTCCCACTATCTTCCCAAATTGTAGCGTTTTGGATCTGTCCAAATACACAAAACCCCAAATACACACAAATGTAATACAGAAGATAGATCTGGTAAATTTTGTATATTTGCCTTAAGTCTAGCCATTTACTCCAGTAATCAAAATCGTAACATCTTGGGAACACCAGTAGTAATGCAAATCAATAATATGGCATCATAGAGTGCAACCCTATTGTAATCATGGGATTTTAATAGTTCCAATATGGTGATTACTGATAGTCCCAAAATGATGATTTTTAATAGTCCCAATATGGCGATTACTAAGTTTCAATATGGTGATTTCTAATAGTCCCAATATGGTGATTACTAATAGTTCCAATATGGTAATTACTAATATTTCCAATATGGTGATTTAATAGTTTCAATATGGTGATTACTAATAGTTCCAGCATGACAATTACTAATAGTTTCAATATGGTGATTACTAATAGTTCCAATATGGTGATTACTAATAGTTTCAGTATGGTGAATTCAGATAGTCCCAATATGGTGATTTCTAATAGTCCCAATATGGTGATTATTAATAGAGCCAATATAGTGATTACTAATAGTTCCAATATGGTGATTACTAATAGTTCTGATATGGTGATTACTAATAGTTCCAACATGGCGATTACTAATAGTTTCAATATGGTGATTACTAATAGTCCCAATATGGTGATTACTGATGGTTCCAACATAGCAATTACTAATAGTTTCAATATGGTGATTATTAATAGTTCCACTATGGCAATTAACAATAGTTCCAATATTGCAATTACTAATAGTTTCAATATGGTGATTACTAATACACCTAATATGATGATTACCGGTACTAATAGTTCCGTTATGACAATATATGGCAATTAATGTATGTCAGGGTATTTTTCTGTCTGCAGAATGACACGAGAGGTTGATAGTGACTAACCCACATCTCATCGGAGTGTGAGGGTGGGGTTAGACAATAGAGTGGTTAGTGTAAGTGTTTGAAAACAACAACCAAGAAAAGTGTATGGGAGATATTGCTTGCTGGAAATATGTATCTGATAAGGACATATACATGGTGATTTTTTTATGACAAATATTTGCCACCCACCCGATGATGAGGATTTCATGCCCCTGAAATGTACACATTAAATTGATAGGTCAAGAGGGAGTCAAGATTATAGAAGAATGCTAATATTTACACAGTGATAGCTGTATAAGAAGTTTTTGCTCAACCCATGACTGGTCAAGCCTATAAAGATAGATGTTTTGAAGGATAAAGATGCCCATACAAAACAACTTGACATTGGTGTTTCCTTAATCCTGTTTTGGTAAAGTTTTATTTTTTTAGACATTGTGACCATGTGATGGAAGGGCAAGAAGAGAAACAATTCTTGATTTTTAATGTATTCACATGTATTAAGAGTCACCAAGATCACACCTTCAGGAATGTGTTATAAGCAAATTTTCAATACAATTGTTATGTATTCTAGCCACAGAATTGTGTCAGGATGACTGCCATATAGTTGTAAAATTTTTTGTGTTTTGCCACATTTGTGGAGGGAATGTCATTTTACAGATTGTGTTGCCTGTAATATTTCATATAATTTTTATTTTAGTTGTCAATGTACTTGTAACAATCACTTTGGCATGCATGTCCTATATTTATATCCATCAGTATCCTAGATTATGGAAGGTTTTTCTGAACTAAATAAAAGACATGCTCAACTAGAAATAAAGACATGCTGGTGATTGGGGGTGGGGATTTAATAAGAATAGTTTTATGTACTAAAACTTATAGAACAAAAGAAAATTTTGTTTTTTTTTGGATTGATGGTATATAGAAAATTTTGTGTTTACAAAAATTAGGAATAAAATAGAATGTATGAAAAAGTAAGGAAAAATTGGAGTATGAAAAATTAGGTCAATATTTGAGCATCTGTAAATTAGAGACAATGCAGTAATTTTATGCAAATGCCAGAAAACTCAAATTTTGGCACAAAGAAACTTGATATTTTTTATGAATGAAAATAGAAATATTAATGACAATATATTCTGCACAATAATTTTCATCTTTTTTTATATGCCCACCATTTGGTGTATATTTGGTAACTTTGTTAACCTCTGTGTGCTTTGATTTCTGTCAGAGTGTAATTAGATAAGAGTTAATTACTGGGTGTCATGTGAATGTGTCAGCTACACATGAATTCTGTATCCATGACTATGTTCCATCCATATTTCTCAATGTATGCTTAGTCCAGAGGATATTGGTATTGGTATATATAGGCAAGGCTTTGGACGCCAGAACCTTCAGACCCAGGTTCAAATCTTAATGGAGGACAAACTAAAAACTTTTCTAACCTGTATGATAACATTCTATAGCTAGTTTCCCATCATCGTGCCATATAAAAGGTATATTCTGACAAAACCATTTGAACAAGACAGGAAATTAGCCACCAATTCCGACATTGGATTTATAAATGCATTAGCACAGAACAAGATTGGTTACTAAATTTTTATCATTCTGTATCAAAATAGCTTCACTGGAGCCTTGCTGAACTACCATATGTACTTGCTTATCAGATGAGTCCAACTGCAAACTGCACAGACCCAGATGTGCCATTGCATAATGAACTGGCAGATCAGGGTCTGATAATGCACTGGCAGATCTGGGTCTGTGAAGTTTGTTTGGAGTAATCAATAAAACATTATGACTTATCAGCAAATATGTTAATGTAACAGGAAATATTCTAGCGTAAAATTGCTCACAGATTAATTTCAAGTTGTACAATAACAAAGTAATTTTCAAGCTGTGAAGATGAAGAGCATGCATTTTACACCCTCGCACTAGACTCGCTCAGATTGCTTCTACGGGGAAATCTGCATTAGACTTTTATGACTTTATAAAATTAAATCCACTATTAAATTGACTCCACTATCGTTATTGCTTGAGACTTCTTATACAATATACATAAACCTATATTGCATATTCAAAATGCACACCACATCATTAAGACACTTGATAAATATGCACATGTGCACTTGTCAGAATAGTTACAGAACTTTTCACAAGTTGTCATTTTTATGCATTAACAACATATTTAAATAATTAAATAATGAATACCATCTATACTCACAAGTCAGACTGCAAACAACAAAGATCCCAATCTGCCATAGCATAATGCTCTTGCATATCTGGGTCTCTGTTGTTTATTCTATGCATTACTCCTAACAAACTGCACAGATCCAGATCTGCCGGTACATTATGTGATGGCAGGTCTCTGTCTGTGCAGTTTGCGGTTGGATTCATCCTAGAAGCAAGTATAGACATTAATATTTATTGTAAATACTCCAAACTCAGTTTGATTGAGCTATTTTTGTCATGACTGCCTTGGCACAAGGTTGACATAGTGATCAGTTTGGCTTCAGATACATGTCCATTTATCTTTGAATTCAAATTGATTCTGTTTATTGTTTTTTTTTACAGTAACAAATCATCATCACATTTTCTATTAAAGTGATATGCGCTATTAATATCTGGAAAGGCAGGTTGCACACAAATTTAGTTACCAAACACCAATTCATGCTCAGGCAAGCTTACTTTTTGCTTTAAACATCAGTAATTAAAAAGTGGTTTTAATTCTCAGAGAAAATACCTAGGAAAGGCAAGTTCTTGCTGTTATCATTTTAGCGCATAATTTGGCCTAGCAAATACATTTGTATATTACTTATATAGAAGTTTTGAATAAATCTTTTTAACAGTATTCTCTTTTAGCGATGGCTAAGTACAGTGTGTGTGGGTGTAACCACTGGAAAGCCCCCTGGGATGCCTATGCCACTTGTCTATCTCTGGTCAGGTGAGGACTGGGACCATGCCAAACTTAGCCGTATTTAAAGAAGGAGTTTTCCTTCTATGGGTTCATTGGGTCTGAGGGAAAGACTACCATAGTGTCTTTGGAGACTTTCATGGTTACTAGGCCCCCTTCCCAAGGGAGTTGATAAATGGGTGGTG
Source organism: Megalonaias nervosa (assembly GCA_016617855.1). Taxonomy (NCBI): domain Eukaryota; kingdom Metazoa; phylum Mollusca; class Bivalvia; order Unionida; family Unionidae; genus Megalonaias; species Megalonaias nervosa. The sequence goes on from JAECUM010001952.1 coordinate 213,589, forward strand.
GGTGAGTTGAGCAGCACCTTCCTCTTTGGGAGGGCAGAGAGTGAGTCACATCCATGAGAAAGGAGTAGCACCCTCTCTTTTCCACCAGAATAATGGGCAAAATGCTCCCTCCCCTCAGGGAGGAGATGCACCATCTTTCGTTCAGAAGGACAGAGAGTTTCTTATGTCTTTCTCCCCCTCCCCCCCATGAGGGGATGTAGTACATAATGCCACTGGGGCCCCTGCACTCAGTGTCAAACAAAGTCCATTGGGGTTCCAGCATTGCATATCTGATTTCAGATAATATTTCAGAATCACCATAATCTATTAATATAAGGTGACAGTTTGAGATCCAAGTTTTATTTCCACTGCACAATATTATCTTGAACTGCCATGATTCCTGCCCCCAGTTTTACCTAGTATGAGCCATTCAAGATTTTACAAGAAAAATAATTTATTGAGTAGTGGCTAAAATTACTATCTTTGAATGAATGCATCCTTGTGACAAGTGTCATGTACCTTTGTACCTTGTTTTCATGACAAATAGATTGGGTGTGTGTGCTTTAAACGTATAACCTTAACCCAGTACTCTTTAAAAGTCTCTATTGTGTGCAAGCAGAGGTCATTCTTTCTTGAGGGCCTGCGGGGCGGTCTGGGTTTTTTCAATGAAAAGAAAAGTACTTTCATATTCACAGGCAACACAGGATGGTGATGAAAATATTTCAGAATATTAGTTACTTCCTAGCATCGAGTTATAACTGTAGTTACTTCCCTTTGTATATCTCATACCAAAGACAGATTTCTTATTTGTTTCTTATGTCATATAATAATTTTAAAAAGATAAATATGTTGTGATTAAAATTATAATAAACCTTTGGTAGTAGATATAAATTCAAGGCAATTAAAATGATGTGGTCAAGAAAATATTTTCTCGCCGAGATCAGATATGTTCTGTGTTCTGGTAGAGGTGGATCCTGAGAGTGCATTTTATTTTGACATTGATAGTTACAACAGCATTTTTAAAACTCATATTACTGAAGCCAAAGTTGTAAAAGCATGAAAAATGTGAAACCAGGAAATGAAGCGTATCACATGGCATCATAGCTGTAATGATAATACGTCTCTATACAGATGAAACAGATGGCATCATAGCTCTGATGATAAAGAATGCATATCTACGATGGTGTAACAGATGGCAAAAAAATAAAATTATTTCAGAGAAATATCGTTGATGTTTGGAATAAATTGTTATCAGTATTTTGGTGTTTGATATTTTACACCACAGCAGTACAAGTAGGCTATTTAGTTGTAAGAAAATTTGAGTATAGCACAATGCCCATTAAGGACATACCATATTGGTCAACCTGAGCTGTTCAGATGGTAGGATTTAAACCTAATTACTAATATTTTGAACTAGTGTCATATTAGTTTATATGAAAGTAATTAAAAAATTATATAGGCTCAGGTGGGATTCCACAAAGGTTATTTGTAAAAATATAACATGTTTTCCCTTCAGGCCATGACTACAAAATACATAGAAAAAAATCAAGGTCATTTCTACTGTTTGTAGACTTTTTGAAGGCTTTTGTCTCTGTTGATTATATCAAATTGCTTACTTCATTTGATGACAAAGGGGTGGGTTGAAATCTGTTCAAAGTTCTATTATCCGTATTTTATACTTAAGTTTATGTGTGCTCGTCTTTTTTTCTCATGTAATATTGGCACCAGACAAGGTTGTTTACTTAGTCCTATTTTGTTCAACTTTTTCATCAATGATTTTGTTTTAGACCTTCAAAAGAGATGTCACAATGGTATTTTGTATCACACAAGATGTATCTAGCATTGTGACATTGTTATATACAGCTGATGTTACATACTTTGTGGACC